>OY743091.1:16380000-16574640 GCA_963555665.1 Dircenna loreta
ATATTATTAATGGCCATTGTGTACACGCCCTTATTTATTACACGAGTCTGTAATCATTAGAGGTATGAAATTCCACACATAGTAAAAAGTATAATTTAGTATAAAAAATAGAAACTATTTTACTGATGTTTTTTTTTATATTACCTATTGGGGTCTTTGTCAGTTCTCTTCTGGAGTCTCAAATAATATGGCGCTCGCCATGAACTCTATAACCGGTATTTAAATTACACTATTGCAAGAAATTATTGACAAACACAACGCTTGCGACTATCCAGTAGTTTTTGATTGAAAACCACAAACAGATTTCAATCTGATATTCCGATCTTCAAAATAATTTGAAGCCTACATGTTGCTGCTGACTTATAGCTATGTAAGAAAAAAGTTTCATCAAAATCGGTCCAGTAATTTTTGCGCGAAACCCGGACAACAGACTGACAGACAAAAATTTGAAAATGATTTTTTTGGCTTGTGTTACTTGTATGAAAACCCCTTGGGGTATTTTTTTAGTTTTTATTTAGTATACAAAATTGAACTCTTCTACAGTTTAATTATATGTAAGTATAGATAACCTCATAGTTTGAAAATCAGAGAAAGTACTCGATAATTATTATCGTAGTATGGTAACTAAGAATGTTTGTTTTAAGCTACATTTCAGTGCCAGTCTTTCAGTACACATTTAATTTTTCATGAAAATAGTAATATTCTTATAAGATACCATCTCTTTTTGACATTATGTATACATGACTATCTATCTCTTTTTATCGTTCGTTTTAACTCCTTTCAAATGTCTATTTAATACGTGCGAAGTAACTGTATCAGTTTACGCAGCCACTTTCAATTTTATTAACGGCATGATTTTATACAGGTACTGTCGGCGACAAAAGTGTTAAACTTATCAAAAATTATATTTTATTTTTTGTATTATGAATATTTTTTGGTCTATCCAAATTTTTTAGTATATGGAAATATTAAACATTAAAAATAACAATAGTTTAACATTAAGTATTCCCGTTATATTCCTTATCTAGATTAATATATTATAGTTTAAATAAATCAATCTATCTAGCTATCTATCTTAAATCTAGACAAGACAGAGGTCACTTACGAAACCCGAGGTTGATCATAAATTGACGCGGTGACATTTACCAATGGTTTTTGTTTGAAATGTTTGTTATTTGCTATAATAAATCACAATATTGAATGTTTTGCAATGTATTCGTAATTATAGTTGGGAGTTGTTTATTGTAAATTTAAAGTTTAAGCTGACATTTAATAATTGATATTATCTGGTGTATTTGAATTGCTTTGGAGTGGTATATAATATTATTATTGCCTTTGAACCTGGGACCATCGGTAACCGCTAGTGTTGTTTGAACTGAGCCATCGTGTCTTTGATGTTTTTGTATTTTTTTTTTATCTGACCTATTCAAAGTTAAGATTGGTAATGATTTTGATAGTTGATATGATGTAGATCTGAATTAGATTTAAAAAAAGATAAAATGAGATGAGACGGTATATCCTTTTTTATATATCTCTAAATACATTTCAGATACACAGTTTAGATATTTAGTTGAAAAATAAAATATAAAAATGAAATTCATAATAATATTCCTTAGTGATATATCACTATATATATCATGAAATACAATGTCTGAAATATGTATGTTGATATATTTGTTTGAGCACACATAACTTCAAAACCACACCTGGCAAGTTTGAATATACCTTTGAAAGCCTGGGGTTAATAATTTATATTCATATCGTAGGAAGAAATAAGACGTGGCATATAAGTTTAGAATTGTTAGCTTGTTTGTTATATAAATCGTATGAAATATAATAATTTATAATATGATATCTATTTATAATATAAATATTACATTTTAACGTTATAACTTAAGTTCAAAAACTAAACAAAACTAAATAAAAACTAAACTAGTCGGGCATATATCCATGGTTGTATCGGTTTCGAACCCATCCGGGGTTCTTACTCATGAGCTGTAATCATGGCGGACTCACAGCGTGAATATATAGCCGGATAAATATATTTTATTTTTATATTTAACAATCATAACGTTTCACGAATTTTTTATTATAAAAATAAACATACTACTTTCTAATTTTTGCTAACGCCATCTAGCGACCAGTCTTTACTTTATATAGCGTAGTTTTATATGCCATTAAAAGCATTTTCATGTGCTTTTTTATTTTTTACAATAAAGTGTTTATTGGATTTTCTCTTTACGGCAAAGATGGCGGTTTTATTATAGTATTAATCGTAAATTATGTTCATCGCTCCATTTTCTATTTTTATAACAACATTAAACCCTAAATAAGCGTAGATAATAAAAAATATATTATTAAATAATATGAAACAATGTAAATGTCAACAAACTCATTTACAATTTTTATTTATTATTTATTAATAACACTTATGTAGCGAAGTGTACATTTTAATAAGGCCCTTAGTGAGATGATTACAGAGTTTCTTCCTGGTATTTTTACGTTGTAAAAACGTCATTACCTATATTACAAGTTTGCTTAGAGAGTTAAATATAATGAACAACTGCCATTACACTACTTATATATAAACAGTTTATAAGATATTTAGCGCCTTCTAAATTATACAACTGGTTTGAATAAGCTCTTTATAAATGTATGAGTGTATACGATATTTAGTTCTAAATTATACAACTGATTTGAAAAAGCTTATGAAAAATGTAAAATATATATGTATATGTTTCACTTTAACGCTATATAAATATAATATTATCTTTATTTATTTTAAAATATAAAACGTAGGAAATAAACTTATACGGTATAGAATATTTGATACAAATATAGCTTCGAATTTATTTATGAAGTACAAATGAAGCAGACGTTCAAATTTGTGACCAATAAAGCCAACATTGGCACCAACATTACATATTAACGAAGAGTCAATATTCATAGCAATTGAAGGGCGCACCTGTGACTCATGGCTATTGGTTTGTACGGAATTATTCATCCAATTTGTATGTAAACTGTTGTTTTTTAATAAAATTTATTTGGTGAACATATTTGCCAAATACAAATAAATGTAGGTTAGAAGCTTTTGAATTCTGAATCCTAAATATTTTAGATAAAAAAAATAGGTGTTGAGATAAGTCTTAGATAGTTTCATCAGTAAAGAAAACAATAGCCATCCGGTTGTGATAACAGAAACTAGGCTAATTGAGTTCCCTTCATAGACGTAAAATTAAAAAAATAAAATAGCGTTATGAAGTTTAAAAAAATGTTAGAATAACCATTTTTAATAAATAAATATAGCTTGAAAAATTTATCGATACATACGGGCAGGAATCGAACCTACGAGTACTCAGATTCAGTCCCGTCACTCTACCAATTGAGCTACCATGCAATGCAAAATAGAATAACCTTTAAATGCCACAACCGAAATTATGTTTGAAATTGTCTTTTGTGATGTTTAGTCATATTAAATTTATTAACATTTTGATATCATAGAGGTCGCAGGTTCGAGTCCTGCCCGTGTGGATGTTTTTTTCATTATATGTGTATTTACAATTTTAAGACTTCTTTAAATAAGGGTCGTCCATCAAGTAATTTTTTTTAGTTTTTTAACCCCCCCCCCCCATCCCCTTGGTGATATGTGGTGATGTTTTAACTGCCCCCCCCCCCCCTCCTCTACCCAAAATCACGTGTATTTTTTTAGTAAGCTAATTGAAGTTTCATTTGATGAATGGAGTAACACACGCCTCTTGTCGGTTAAAGAATGACGTTTGAAAATCGTTTAAAATTTAAAAATCACGAAAAAAACGAAATACATGTGATATTTTACTGCTACCCCTCCGCCTCCCTTGTGATTTTTCGTGATTTTTGGCGATACTAAATATCGAGCCTCACGTGATTAATGTACGACCCCTTACAGAGAAAGTATTTCATCATAAATTTGGTTATTTATTCAGATATTTTTTTTTATGTTAATGTATTTCTCATAAAATGTATCACAACCACTTAAAAAGTACTAAAGTGTCAAAAACAATTTGAAAAAATGGACTTAACAAGTAACACATTTGTAAATTTGTTGCAAAAGTCTTGAGCAAAACTTAGTATACACTAAACATATAAAATATCCATTCAATATTCAAAGAAAGCCTCAAACAACAAGGAAGTTGAAGCTCAGGTAATATTTTGAACACTATTGGACGGAGCATAAAGACTCCTTAGAGAAATTCGTCACACCGGGAATTTTGAAATTAACTACGATTTCTCGATTAGATTTCGCTCCAACAGATGTGTGTGAAAATGCCGACTTGCAAGAAATTGTACTTAAGTTTCGGATAATCTTAAAAAAAACTCTTGTTAAATTATTTTAATAAAAAAAATGTAAAAACTATCCATTTTAAGGAAGATTGAAATTTGTTATAAATTTTGGTTTGAAAAAGTTTGAAGTTTTTTATTATTCGTACGTATTGCAAATAGTAATGGTGCTGCAAACAAAATTGTTAAACATTCTAACATTAGATTTACTGCATACAAGCACAAAAAGATTCTTAGAGTATACAGAGTGTACAGGGTAACTTTATTTATAAGTTTACAAGCACTAGAATCAGTGCCGTCAAATGAAGAGTTAAAATAATTTAAATAAATATATTGTTTAAATAACTTTTTGTACAAAAGAACAATTTGTGCCAATTTGTGTTTTTTTTTTAATTACACCAAATTATATTTGGAATAATTATGACAATTATGCACTAAGTAAATGTAACTAACTCAAAAATTTTGCTGTTTCTCGTTAACAAAGTAATACTAATAATATAAAGAATAATCTCGTAGAAATCTTTCATTTATTTTCGACAGTGAACTCAAAGTAAAAATCGCCCCGATAAAAAAATTTAAACCTAATTTCCTTACCTGAAGCTTTTAAATCGTTTGAATCATGTAATCTCCTCACTTCTAATTCAGATATACTTAAGGGCTTATAGATTTAAAAATACTTCATAGTATACAAGATTATTTGTTGTCAAAAGAAAATATTGACATGAAGATTGATTTTTTTAATTATAACGGATATATTAATTCAATTATGAACTTTCTGTTATATGTAATAGTAATAATCTTGGTTGGACCGTCTCTCTCTCGTATGCATGGATTAGTCGATTAGTCTAGAACTTTACGAAAAGATTCAGAATTCATTTTACGAAGAATCAGTTTCCAACGTTACATATATCGTTAAAATATACAAGTTGATTGTACCTCATTATAATACACATAATAATACATATTAAGATACATTACACTTAAAACCATATAAAATGAGTCACGCAGTTAACTGAGTGCTTTTCTAAAAAATGTGTTTTCTTAAAGAGAAAAATAAAACTCAAACAAAATCGTCCTGTCGTGAGCATTCGTTCATCTGAAGCACTATTGTCGAGACAAAGCTAAATTAGCTATGTTCCGTTTCCGTAAAATGTTTAAAAGCAACTTTGTTTTTACAATACACATTACACCATTTTTTATATTAACATTTTCGTGAACAATGACTATATTATATATTTTTTCCGGCTGTATTCTTGTTAATATTATCGAAATTTACCCGACAAGCTACGAAAATATTCGGGTTATTCCTGAGTTCGAAGCATAGCTTGGTTGAAGCATCCTAAAAATGGTGTTTATTTAGTGAATAATTAGTCACAAATATTTTTATTTATCACCCTATTACCTAAAAAAAGGTGCTCTATGTAGGATTAAATCAACAGAGAACGATTCTAGCATTCATTGAACGAGAAAATTAATGATACATTTTTTTCCTGTATAATTAAGAAACAATTGGCTGACCATAAAACATTTTTTTTATTGGCAGTGCCACAATTAGTCAGTGTTGCAAGTTTCATTGCTGCAGCACACGCAAGTATTTAGTTCTCTTTTAAAGGAACGTAGATTGATTATAAAAATGTATCTTCATTAAGGTAAGCAAAAGCTCGTTAGGAACTGTTTAATGACATGGAAACTACTTACGGTGGAGTTGTGTTCCTCTTAAGGCTTAAATTGTTAAAAAGCAGAAATATTTTTTTAAATAGAGCGTAAGGTTCTAAGAGCTTATGAAATTGCCACATATATCAGCTTAAAGTATGTTTTTTTAAAGCAGCTCAAGTTATCTTCAACATAAAAAAATAAAATAAAAATAAAATACAGAGATACAGTAAAACACTAGGCACTAGAACTAGGAAATGGCACTTAATTTTAATTGACCTATATAATGAATCTAGGTATTTCGCCCTGGAGAGTTACGCGGTATGGATGGAGGGCATAAACAGGATCCCCTCCCCCCCATTTAAACAAGTTGAATGCGCTTCCCTGATGCTGCACGTGTGGCACTCAAGGTCTCCCAACCCTTTACACATCCTCTCATGTTTGCAATTAAAACGAAAAACAGACAGGAACAGACATACACGAAACATCTAAGACAAAAAGAGATGGCACGCCTCATTTACCAGAGCACTTTTTATTTCCACTTGCACTCAAGGGAGGTCGTCGGCCAATCAACGTACTGTGGCGCGCCCGTTCCCATTGGCCGGTTTGAATAGAGAATTTTTTCAAAGAACAAAAGCAGAGGGTAGGTAATAGCGAGTTTTGTTTTCTTCGAGTGGCATTTCTCATTCGAGTACCGGAGTTCGTACAGAGCGGACGTCTCGAGACTAATTACCTTAGCTTACATGCATTGTTTACGAGGGTGCTCTTACTAAGCTCTCTTCATTTGAATTGTCAGACGATGATGTTTAATATTGTTATTTATTGTACGGAACTCGTTTCCGGTTCTTGAGTTACGTGGGATTGCAGAACAAGCAAATTAGCCATGTTTATTTCACTAACAACCTTCCTGTCTACACTGTTTGCTAAGACGGGTTGTGTTTGCTTTCATTCAAGAATAACGAGATACATTACTTACGAATATATCTCCTAATTATGTATGCAAATTGTGTTTGTTTAAATCCCATTTATTTCCATTTGATTGTGCTAATTCAATTTGAATATACTCCAATTCGTTATGTTATATATAATCGCTTTCTTTGTTATCAACCTGATTGGATTTTAAGAATGGTTGTCTTGTTTCAGGAACCTGGCTGCTCCGGTTGGCACGACGCAGTCATCGAATAAATCATTGGAAACCTTCACAACGATGCACAAAGAGAGCTGCCACAGATTAGAGTTTTTAGTGGAACGCCAGAAACAGCTGTGTATGCTGTCAGACAAGATGGTACAGGTGAGATATTTGCTGCATTTCTTTACTTTTAAAGCTGCTTTATAATTTACCAAAGAGGTTTCAACTTCACTATTAGTACCAAAGAGGTTCACCCCCTCTTTAATAGTAATCCATAGACTTCACTAATTAAAATTCTAAAATTAAAACCGTTGAGTTATCATCGAATTCAATTATACCAACTGAATAAACAATTTATTTTAAAACTGGTCTTAAGACATAAAAGTTTCATCAACCTTTTAATGTGTAAATTCCTATACAAATCGACGACACATAAAATAACATTACATTATTTTTTCAAAATTATTATCTTGATTCTTATTCATAGTATGATAATTTGCAATTTGAAGTAAATTCTTTCTTAGTAATACCCACTTGGAGCTTACATTAAGGACTTAATAAAACTAGATGGGGATAATTAATGAATACTTTGTTAGCTTGCATTTGAATGTATTTCACAGTGAAATATATAAAAGGCTGTAATTACTTATAGCCATATCATTATACTCAGTCTATTGGTAACTCGATAAAGCTCCTGGCTGTCTCTTTTTTACGGTTTCACAAGCACAGAATTAGATTGTGTATTTTATCTGTACATTAATACCAGGTTCAATATAATTATAAGAATGAACCGTTTGGATTGACTTGAAAATATGTTGTGGTGTAATTTGTGTATTTATAACGTCACCGCAACCAATTATTGTTAAATGTTTTTTCATACTGTAATTATTTTGAGGCGATGAGTATGTAATTAAATGTTTTCAAATTATAGTGCTGGTATATTGGTAGATGTTTTCATTTTTAAAAGCTCTGTTAAAATATATTGACTGCTTGTTCTCCACTTGGATTATTTAGGTTAAATTAAATTTACAAGATGACTAAGTTCTTTAGTTTGTTTATGATAAATTTTTAAAAAAAGTTCCATCTCGTGTTCCAGGTGTTGCAAACAGGAGCTCAGCAGGCCGTTGAAGAGTGCCAGTACCAGTTCCGCAACAGCCGCTGGAACTGCAGCACCGTTGAGAACTCCACGGATATATTCGGTGGAGTGCTCAATTTTAGTGAGTATTTTAGCTTTAAAGAGCTGCCATTCCATGCATCAAGCGCTGAAATGTATTATAAATTATGGTATTAACTTTATCAGGTTAAAATAGATAGATGACATATTTTTATGGTTATAGAGTTGTAACAAAAAAAGTCACACATATTTTAAAATGTTTATTTTCTTTTTTTAGATTTGATATGGTCTTAACCGCTGTATCCATATGTGGTCCGCAGTAGAAAGTAATATTGTGATACCTAAAGCGTACTAAGGAACTGAGGATCATGAAATCTATGTTAAAAATCACTTTTATATACAAATTATTAATAAGGAATTTTATTCAAAAGATGGCGCGCAATTTGCAGTTCATTCCATATAAAAACACCCCCAAAACAATATTTTAACCAAAAAGGAATAGAAATTCCTAATGAATAAACATAAATTAAGATATGTTCTGAAATATGTAAAGATATATTATGTATCTATGATGAAATATAAAAATATTATTTAATAAATATGAACATATTCTGACCATTTCCAAAGAACTTGAGCTATAAAATGTTAACGTTAATACGAAAATCCGTAAACACTTAAATAATAATTGGTTAAATGTTCAAAGGATTTCATACCTTTGATGTTCTTTGAAGGATCTGTTTACATTACTGTTAGAACTTAAGAAAGCGATGTATTTATTTATATACTAAATAGCCATATAACTCGTTACAGTCTTAGCTATGAAAGCTTCCGATTTCTATATTTGAAAGTAAATAAATAATTACTAATAATCAGTGAATGAAACACTGAGTGAATGGGAACTGAATGATGATTTATAGAAAATCATTTAATTCTGGGAACATTAATTCATATTTATGATACGATAAAAAAAATAGCAAAGCTTTCATTATATATTATTGCAGACCATTAGAAAGATAAACGCATTAAAATAAGCCAGGCATTCATCAATGCAAATTCTTTCAAAAATAAACGCTGTTAAAAAAAACTAACAACTGTCTATCTGAGTGATTTTAATTTATTGCAATATGCAATCCGTTTCATTCATTTGTAAATGTTAAATTTGAACAATCACTAAAACTATAAAAAATAAATCCACCGTTGTGTTTGTCTCTAAATCTGAAAAAAAAAATCTACAACGGTTGTAAAAAAATTTAACACAATAAATTAACATTGCTAGTAAATCATAATTTACTGTCAATGTTGATTTATTGTGTTTTTGTATATTTATCTACATCAGACAAAGCCCGGAAATACTACCATATTATGTATGTAGAAAGGTCTGGTAGAATTTACTAATATCCAAATATTAAGAATAATATGAGATGGTTGAACAAACTTTTCATGACAGTAAAATATTAAAAAAAAAATACAAAACTAAAAAGTTTTGTTGTTATTAAGCGTCACAAGAATAAATTGTTTATAACAGAACTATGTTTCATGTCTGGTATATTGGGTCTACTTCAAGACTGTTCAAGGAATTTCTTCTTGATGTTTGTTTATTTTCAAATGTCGACTACTGGGATCACGTGTGCACTTGTTGACGGAGCATCTCAGTTTGTTTACTGTATCCCACTAATAATACAACCAGTATAACCTAATACCCCATACGGAGTATAAAATTTCCAGTCCCTGAATCTTAGTATATTGATTTTAAATCGCATGGATCTTGGTTTTTGGATATTAAAATATAGTCGGGTCATTGAACCTTTATTATTTGGAGATGATGTTAGTATTGTGTTTGTTTAGCTAAATATATTTCATCTATATTTTGATTGATTAATAATAAATTATTAATTAAATACTCTAACACTTAGGTATACTACAATAGTAATTAATATTGATATATTTAATAATTTCTCAGAGTCGCGTGAATCAGCATTCGTACACGCGTTATCAGCGGCTGCGCTTGCGCATGCTGTGGCCAGAGCATGCAGTCGAGGCGAACTGAATGAATGCTCATGTGACGCGAGGGTGAGGAAGCGCACACCACGACATTGGCAATGGGGAGGATGCTCGGAGGTACGCAAAAATATAGTCATTAATTTACATAATATACAAAATAGTAGGCATTGCCAACAATATTACTTAGATTTGGTCTAAATAGCAAAGGCAGATATGATATAATTAATAAATGTGTGATATACCTGAGCTAAGTATATAGCTTTATCCAATTTAAGTGATATTAATTGAGTTATTAGAGTTGTCACGCGTTTTCAGGAGACTTCTGAAATATATTACAAAAAAAAAACAGAATGTTAAAGTATATTCGAAACGGTGTAGGTGTATTGAAAATTAAAAACATTTATACATAAACAGATGTTTCCTGTACAGGCGTTAGAAAAACTAAAAACGTGTTCTTTATGTATGATTCTCTTACTGGCATGGAATTTTTGCGCTAGTTCTTTGATGAAAACTGATATTTTGAAGTGTGAATTCTATATCATCCACTGCTAAGTTTTCGTTACGATTTTAATTATGGTGTCTTGGATTTCCATCAGCTCCGAATTAAGTACATTTTATAGATCTTTCTCAGATGTTACCAACGATCAATTTCAGGATATAAGATATGGTGAAAAGTTCAGTCGTGATTTTGTGGATGCCAAAGAAGATAAAGATTCGGAGGAGGGGATCATGAATTTGCACAACAATGAGGCTGGTAGAAGGGTAAAGAATATGAAATACTTTTGTTAAAAACTAACTTAAATTTTTTAACAAACTTGACCTGGCTGAACATGTCTATAGAAAATTTGAAAAGCTATTTTAGATTTCTAATTACCGTGAACCTATCACCAGAATTAGCCGTGATATGCTATCTTCAAAATTAAATTATGAATTGAATATCAATTTGAAATCATAAGAGATCTTATGATTTAGAGAAGATACGCTTGTAGAAACTTCAAACAAACAAACTCTCATACTTTTTCTCAGGCTGTCCGTGGGCGCATGCAGCGCGTGTGCAAGTGTCACGGCATGTCGGGGTCCTGCTCCGTGCGCGTGTGCTGGCGCCGCTTGCCTCCGCTGCGGGCTGTTGCTGACGCGCTTTCCACGAGATATGAGGGTGCTAGCCACGTTAAGGTATAACCATCGTGATACGAATGTTATTCAATTATTATCCATTATGCAATATTATTAATTTCAATGTAATTCCTCCATCCACAACTCTACTGGGCTACGTTTATTGGCTCTGTAAATTAAAGGCAGAAATCGTCATAAAAATTTTTAGTAACAAAATTCGACCGTGACTAGGACACAATTCGTGTCCCATTATTGACTAGTCACAGATTCAAGATATGTATTTGACATAGAACTTTAAATGTCTTAGATTTAGTCTCTTATTACATAAAAAATAAAGGTAAACTACAATATCTTTATTTCTGCAGATATGATATACATTATATTTTTTAGATCGTAGAGAGAAAAAAAGGAAAGAATATAAGAAAATTACGACCTATCCATGCAGATATGAAGAAACCAAATAAAACTGACTTAGTTTACCTCGAAGAGTCACCGGATTACTGCGAACCCAATGATGAGTAAGTAACGACATTTTATAAACATTGTTTCCGGTTATTTTCACATTCCACTTATAAAAAACATGTATTTAAAATAATATTTTAATTAAATCAGTCATTTAAGATCCTAATTCATAAACATTTCTATTTATCCATAATATTCTTTTCACGATATCTTAAAAAAAAAAAGATATACAATATCGAAAAAGAGAAGTACGCTAATAGTTTTTTCTATCAAACAATTCTTTAACCGTCATTATAGTTGTTATCAGCAGATCAAAATTGAAATGATAAAGAATGCAACAAACTTTGTGAAACAATGAAACATCCTGTAACGTTAGACTCGGCATCCTCGGCACCAAGTCCCGCACTTGCAACCGTACGTCAGCGGGTCTGGACGGCTGCCGGCTGCTGTGCTGCGGCCGCGGCTACCAGACGCGCGTCCGCGACCACGAGGAGAAGTGCAAGTGCCGCTTCGTGTGGTGCTGCCGCGTGCACTGCGAGGTCTGCCGCTCCAAGAGGGACCATCACGTCTGCAACTAGTCCGATGGAGTTCAATAGAGCTCCACGGTGTCTTTTATTTGTTTCCATGGTGTTATGACGAGAGGAGTAAAGCCGTGTGTGGTCCATCTGAAGCCGATGGTTTTGAATGTTGGTACTGTTTTATTTATGAAATCTGCGATCTCTATGCGATTTATAGCTGATATTATTATAAATGTCAAGTCATTGACATTTTATTTATTTAATCTTATTGAGACTTGATAGTAATTAGACGTATTTTATTATTAATTATGATGACAAAATATTTGCCATGATGTTTGTATTTAACTTGACATTTTATAGCTCCTTCCAATTTATAACATTTGCAATTAATTTTAATATTCTCTATCTATAAATAACATTGGAATATTTTTTTTTAAACCAATTCAAATGTTTAAAAAGAACTCATTGGGTCATTAGAACATTTAATATTCGTCTTTGTAACCGGGTCCATCGAATTAAGACTTCAATATTATTACGTACCGTTATATTGTGCAATTTATAGTACATTAATTATTTATAACGTGCTCGAGTTAACGTAGCTGTCGCGATCAGCAGCGTCGCCTGACTGATTATTAAGTTACTTATAATTTTATTATATTGTATTTCTGATTAAGCTTTAATTTTTTTAACAGTATTACCAACTAATTTATTTTACGTTTTATGATGTACAATATTGTAAATAGTTTTTGTTGTAGGCTATTTAAGTTGTTGGGTAACTTCTATTCTATTTTATCGATTTAATTTATTTTAATTTACGCATTTTATACGTATTTTATTATAAATTCTGAAAACTTAAACTTTTTATTATATATATATGTCAACAAATTTATGAAAATTTGGTTGAAATTCGGTTCGGTTGGTATATCTTCAACTATCCGAAGTCTTCAAATGTATATATTAATATTGCACTAAATGTACTTATTAAAATAACTTATTTTACGTTCTACCTCAGAAATTAAATCTTTTAACCAACAATCAACGACTTTAAATATAAGGCAGGCGTAGAATTTGAGTCTTTTAGATTTAACTATTTGTTATTGTAAATAAAATATCTTAAGAATTTAGTAATTTATTGTATTAGATTGTGATAGCTTTACACTTAAGAATTTAACCGATAAATCTTGTAGAATTTCTTAATTTATAAAAATTTTCGATTCTAATAGCTTAGATTTCGCGATTGTAAATAGTCCTTAGTAATAATTGTATATCGTGAATTACCATTTAATTACATTTACTTGCGACTATATTAGTAACCTTTACTAAAATGCCTATTAATAAACAATTAATGAAGCTTTTGATAAAATTATCTTTTTGATATTAATCGTATAAGGGATACCGCAAGGTCGTGCATTTGATCCTATATTGTTTAAGTAATTCATAAGTGATAAAATTGATGAAACTTGTAATGTGACCATAAACATTTGTCGGAAATATACATAACAAACTGAAAAGAAGCTTTACAGGTTTCATATGAGAACACAACTCTTCATTATATTACTTTCATGTTGAGTAGATCTGCTCAGAATCAATATAGTAATTATAGATGGTAAGATAATCCCGTTGACGCGAGATAAATCCACACCAAATGTTAATTATTGTTTTTAAGTGAGACATGTGTACAATTAGCAAAAAAAAAATAATGCATTAAGCTTTTGTGACTACATAATATTATAATAATTTATAATCAAAACTCGAAAGGAAATTGTGAGTATTTTATTGCTCATTGTACACATCATACGTTGCATTAGATTAGAATAATCTTTTTGGATATGGATTAGTTACTATTTGATGTACACATAAAATAAATGTATCATAAAATTTATTGCTGTTTCTCTTACTTATCCAATTTATATAAGTGTATATACCCATAAATAACGTATCTGTTGTTTTCTGTAAAACATCTCATGTTTTTTCGGTAAATATTTTAAATTTAACTTATATTTTATTATAGAATATGCTGTTGACATGTTATAGCTTTATTATAAGTAGCGTCCTCTAGCTTAAAATTTAAAAACGACCAACAAAATGTCTGTTGACTGAATACAGAGCAGAAGATAAGCGTCACGGAGTCACGTATTTTACTTTTCGTATATAAACTAGATGGCGTTGTTTTAATAGTAATTCTATAAATACAAATTATTTAGCGTGTAAATGTGAGATAATTGAGTATTTCGATAATTGATTAATAAATAGAATTCTTAATAATATAATTGTTAGCCAAAGTAGAATGTTTTTACAGTCATTATTCTAAAGATGGCGTTACTCGTTTTTTTAAAGATAGGTTAAGTTTTGATCTGTTATATTCATTATTCGGAATATCTTTGTTTTCTTAACTACAATCCAACTACATTGGAATTGAACATGATTTTTAAAGAGTTATTTTAAAGAGTTATTATTATATCACATTGAAAAAGATTATACTATTATATTTATTTTGTTTACATTCATGCATCATGTGTAATTGAAAACACACACTTATCCAATACACTCCAAGAGAATCGTTAAGCTACATACAATGTACGTACAAGAGCTTCAGGACAAATATATACTTACTATTAGCAAATTAAATTTTAACTACCTTTATGAATAAAATAACGACGCTACATAAGAGACCACTCATTCCCATTATAGCATGTTAAAAACAAAATCTCAGCAAATATGCGGGTGACTGCTAAATATGAATAAACACACATTCTAGGCCATGGATATTGATCGAAAAACAAGTATAGTAACAAATACCTCTTATCTTATGTTGGATAAGTTTCGTTATCTTGACGGGACAAAGATAACTTGTTTTAGTTCTAACAAATTTCTTTATGAGTATACTTGTATTGTAATAAAAGTAGAAAACTCCGCAATAGATAAAGTTAAGGAATACACTTTGAAAAACATTGTAAAATAATAAGTAGCAAATAATAATTATCGTTGAAGTGGTGTCGGCAAAAATGTATTCTGATTATACCCTCAATGTAATCCCCTAAGACAATGACAACGTGTTTCACTGAAAATACAGATATATATGAACCATAGAGTGAACATAACAAGATATAATGAACAACAGCGAAAATGAAAGAAGGGACAGCAGGAGTCGACCTCTAGAAAGGTCCCTGAGTTATTCTGAAGCTATCGGAAATGGATCAGATGGTAGATCATTGATAGAAATACCGAGAATTTTCAACACTGAAGTATACACAAATGAAGAAATAAAGAAGCAGTATAGAATATCTCAAACTTATGTTGAAGGTAAAGAAATTGCCTTTCCATATGCAATTACAAATTTGGATGCAAACAATAAAGGGATTCAATTGGAGGAATATAGTTCCCAATGCTCTAGCGAGGATGAAAAGGCAGACGATGGCTTAATTATGACAATAGATATTGAAACCGAAAGTCCTGAATCTTCTGATAAAAGAAATATTTCGGATGCGTCTACCCAACCTCTCGTGTATTCCAATGTGTCTTCCAATGACTATGATACTATAGAAGTAGCAGATAGCATTTATAATGGAGATCCTATGACCCATAATGCCCATGGTTATTCCCGAACCTATACTAATAGACGCAAAAAAGGAAGGAAAATAAGGTATGATTTTATCATTATAAATAAAGTTTTAATATTAAACGGAGAAAGTAAAAGTAAAAAGAATTTTTGATATAATTTATCGATAATTAATATCAATTAAACTCGCAGTAACACGTGCATAGAGAGCACACATTTTGTATTGACAAACCTTGACATACATATTATATCGTGACCTTGCACTGACATCACTAAATTTAGTATATGCAAAAATTAATGAGCAAATTGGCATTTATTACTTATAGGTTCAAACGTCGTCGTGTAGGTAGTATCATTTTTCAAATGTTTTTTCCCTCATTTTGTAGAATTTTTGTTCCTATTCGTTGGAAAAGTCACTCTAAGATATTACTACTTAAATTTTATTGGTATGCAATAATTTTTAACAATACTGTCATCTAAATTTCTATCGATGGGTCGCTCTGAATAATCTACAAATATAAATTCAGACAAAAAAAACCGCTTCGAACCGGCAAATTATCAGATAAATAAATTTTCTATCGATAGAAACATTTGCCGTAAGATAAGATTAAGCTATATTTATTTGTTTTCTGATTCGTAACCTATTTATCTTGTTATTTTTATTAAGAAAAAATGATTAGCTACTTAGGAATGTGAAAAACAAGAGTGTCATTATAAAATATAAAGTTTTATTAAGTATGCAACACACAAGCTTCTATTATAAATTATAAATTATTCGTTACAGACAACAGCACGGTAGACCAATACGATCTAGACGGGTTGTTAAAAAGTCTGGTGAAGAAAATGTACCTGTGAGGAGCCACATACCGGCAAAGTCTTTAAAGTACATGAGAGACATTGTGAACACTGTGGTCTGTGGTATTATTTTGTCTTAAAAAATAATTATTTGGGATAAACATAGCTTACTCCAATATAGCTATATTTTTGGTAATTGTCAGTTTAACTTTAAGGTACCAGTCCTAGTAGTACAGTAGTAGTTTTAAGTTTTGTGAAATACTAGCAGTTGCCAGTAATTTTGTAGATACAGACGATTTTTTTTGTGGTTTCCATATATAAAAGTATAATATATATATTAACCAGGTCAATAAGCTATAACCAATATTTCATTAAAATGCGTCCAATAGATTTCTTCTAGCGTACAATCGAATCGATATACAGGCAAAGAAACAGACAGACAGACAACACGTTAAAATAACATTGTTTTGGGTTCTCTTTTAAACACTGAACATGTAGGAACAGGTTATGTCCCAAATTAATTATTTTATTATGGATTTAGCTTTTTAAATGTGTATAGAAAACGTTCAAACGAGCGAACCTCTGATTTATTAACTGATGTGAATATAAAAGTAATCTTTCGTCACGTCATTTAGTTCAATATCATTTGTCTTTTTTATATCTTTGTTAGACGTTATTTTAGAAATCTAATCAGATATACTTTCACATAGTTTATTAATTTTTTCTTAAAGCCCTCTGCACTTATATTAATTTCTATGTATGACGTTGACGTATCCCTCCTACCATACGCCACATACAATTTCCACGCACTGTTTTTGTCCCACAATAGAACTTTAAATAAAAACAAAAAGATTACTTGATTTTATTATTTTAGATTAACAGCAAATGGCGTTTCATCATCTTCATGATGGTTGTCGCTCATTTTCTATTCTGGCTTTTTTTTGCTGGCATCTGGTATGCCGTTTCTTCCGCGTATCAGGAGGATATTGGTGACGGAAAAGAACATTGCGTAACGGGTACTTCATCTTTCGCTGGACTTCTTATGATGTCTGTTGAAACTCAGGTAAATAAGGTGTAATATTGAATAGAAATGTTCAAAATAAAACTTTAAAGCATTATATTCTTAAATACATTTGCCTGTAAAACTTGGGTTAATAATTATATTAATAATAATAAACATACCTAAAGTAAACCTAAAATGGATATTATTAATTTATTTCAGATGACTATTGGCTATGGTGTTAGATATCCCAATGAAGAATGTCCAGAAGCTATAATAGTGATGGTGCTTGAGGTATGACCAACATAAGAACGATAAAACATGATGAACATAACGAACGATGAACATAAAACTATACAAATCAACTATGTCATTCATCACATTATTAATTATTGCGTAGATAATAGCGGGCACAGCACTGTCTGGTGGTCTCTCCAGTTTGCTCTTTACAAAGCTCGTTCGGCCAAACAGACATGTGTCTTCCGTTGGATTTAGCAAAAAGGCAACAGTAAGTTAAATTTCTTAAATTATCTTAAATTTCTTTTATATTGCTGTGAAATGGAGAAATAATAAACACAATGGATGTCATCATCTCAGGCCGTTCATTTTATAGTTTTAACTGTATTCGAATACACAGTAACACTAGGAAGTAAATTGAATAAATAAATTTGATAGATACGTCTTGAATATTTATTCCCAGCCTTGACCAGACTATCGAAGGTTTTTCAGACAAGATTGCTTAGGTACATGAATAGTGGACCAAAAAGGTTATAAGAGAGGAGGCCATTATTAACTTTGAATAAATAGCGTGTGACAAAATGAGGATACTAAGTTGTTATCAACGCTTATCAAAACCTGGAATACCTGTAAATATGGGAAGTTAATGATGTTCAAGAGAATTGACCGCAAAGCAATTGACCATCAGTCAATGAAAGTACGTAATTACAAGATTTTCATACTTTCTTATTTATTTTATAGGTGTGTCTTCGAGATGGTAAACTCTGTCTTCAATTTAGAGTCTGGGATTTACTGAATCTGCATTTAATTGGAAGCACGATTACCGCGTATACGTTAAGGCAAATTAGGTGAGTTATTTATAAAAAAATATTTCTCATAAGTTCTATAAGCCTTAAGTGATTTTAAATTCAAGCAAATATATCTTAATAATATGTAATTTAATGTAAATTTCAGAACGCTAGAAGGAGAGCTAGTAACAAATTATATTCAGCAACTAAACCTGAAGGAAGCTCGGGCATTCCTGCTCTGGCCAATCACGGTCGTTCATATCATAGACCATGAGAGTCCACTTTATGATCTGTCAGCACAAGATATGTTGGACTATAGGTATATATATCTTTTCAATATTATATATTATAAAAAACTGTTTAGATTCTGAAAATAATGTGTTACAGGTTTGAAATAGTTGTTTGTTTGACTGGATCTTCTAAAAACATGGGCACGGTCACGCAAAGCCGCACATCATACTTATCCAAAGAAATAATTTGGGGATATCGGTTCAAAAACGTATTGACGTGAGTTTTTTTTGTATATTTACTTAAAACTGTTTAATAATTGTATAAGATATGATTTATTTGAAATAAATATAGAATGGATAATTGGTCGCTAAAGCAAGGACCCTCATCTTTTTTTAATTCATCCCGTCACTCGGCCAACTGATAAATAGACGTTTTGACGAATTTTACTACATTCTCTTTTATTGGTTTAGTAAAATTGGTTTAAAATTTTCAGTTTGTTGATTACAAATAAACAACTAAATCTTTTATCTTTTAATATTATTTGCGTTCTATATTTATTAAGCAATTAAAAATATTGTATAAAGGTACTGCAAAAAACAAGAAGCATACAAGATAGACCTCGATGGACTAAATACAGTGGAAGAAGTAGAGACACCGCTCTGCAGCGCTAGTCGTCTGAAGGAATTCGAAGAAGATATTAAATCCGAGCAGTTGTTATCAACTCCTACTAACATGTCATTATCACCAACAAACATTTCATTATGTCAGGAAGATTCGTCCATTTTGTCCAGAAATGACGAATCTCTACCTTCCAGTACTAACTATACTGGAACAGCTACCCAGAAAAGTAATGGCTGGCTATTTAGACGATACCCAGAAAATATAAAAGACCATGGAGTTCACACATTGACATCTGCTAAAGCAATTTAATTGTGATATTAAATAGTTTAACTTTTTCATAATGTTTAGTTTTTAAATAATATAAGAGGTTTGTTTTCAGTATATTTTTTCAGTTTTAGTTTGAAAATTATAATTGTAAATATAAATAATCCAAAGTACAAATGACGTTTTAATTTTATATTGTTAAAATAGTGGTACATAAATAAAAATATGCAGACTAGTAAGTTTTTTATTTGATATTATTATTGAATAAAAAATAATATTTAGCCTTCGTGTTAATGAATTTGATCCTAATAATAATTAATAATATGTTATAATAAACCTAACGCCTCATTATTTTTTTAGACTACTGAAATCTTCTTAGCCTTAGCTGGTCATGCAAAAAGCATTGAATTTTCCCCCGTAGTTGCTATTTTGTCAGCAGATGACAAGGTTTCTGTCTTAAATAATATTGTTTTGAAACCGTTGAAAAAGGATGCGATACTCAAACCGGCGAAACTTTTCCAGTCCGCTCCGGGGATAACCCATGTCGTCAGAATGGCAACGGCACTTGGTAACCGACTCTTGACTTTAAAGGTGCAGGTGTGAGGAGAACCTGCTCTTTTATAAGAAACTCGTGGACCAAATGGTAAGAGCAACCAAGCGTCGTTTTTTCTTCAACAGTTTTTATAATTCTTCTTCGGCTGAAATATGAAAGTTTTTTCACTCTC
Source organism: Dircenna loreta (assembly GCA_963555665.1). Lineage (NCBI taxonomy): Eukaryota > Metazoa > Arthropoda > Insecta > Lepidoptera > Nymphalidae > Dircenna > Dircenna loreta. The sequence continues at coordinate 16,400,528 of OY743091.1, forward strand.
TGTGCAAGCAATACTTCTTCTAAGCTTACTTCTGGCTCTTTCTCTCTTGATGAATTGAATATGCATTTTTCTTCTATCTTGTCCAAATCAAGTCTAAAACTATTTCGGAAATTGCCTTCATGGCTCAATCCGCTATCAATCCATTTTCATTTTCATCCCTGTCTGTGATCTATTTGAATAAAACCATATCTTCTTTTAAACCAAAAGCAGTCGGCATTCAAAATGCAGTTTAAATTATTATTACCTGAAGTATATAAATGATTTGGAGTGGATGTAAGTGATAGTTGTTTATAAAACTCTTAGGTGATAGAAGGTTCGTTAACCTCGTTATTGTTCAGTTTAATTTGGCATATTCGCTGAATTTAAATTTAGGACGGATGACTTTGGATGCAATTTATTTATAAACAGTATGATAACAGAATTTTAGGATAAAGGATTCTTTGTAATTACTTAAAAATAACAAACCTTTAATCACGATGTTTTTATATATAACAGTTAAATATAAGGTATTCAACTATTTTATAACAAGTTTTTAGAAAATTTATTATTATCTAAATTACATTTACAGAAAAATAAACAAATAGGACATTTAGCGATTTATTAATTTATTTAGTTCAGTAGGTGAAGTGTTATACAAATTATTTTTTGATTTTTTTTTTATTGTTATAGCAAATCTCAGAAACTCCGACTGGCATCATAACAAACAATAACAAGAAAAATAGTATTAATGTATTTGAAGCCATTGATGTATTCGTAATCTATGTGAATTAAATTATACGAATTATGTTTGAAAATACTTATAAGCGTGTATCGCCGCATCCTATCTTCCATAGGGTACCGTAAAACTGAAGGCCCTCCTTCACCATTTTTCCGAAAGGTGACGGAAATCCATCCTACAGGCGGATTTGGCGGATTCACAAGGCGGATTGACGTCAGGCCGGTTCTAAAACATTTTCTAAGTTCTTTTCAATATGTTTAGTTGTACATTGCGATGTTCCAAAATAATTAGGATAAAAGCAGGCGGATGATGTCGTCTTTTTGTAATACAATCAGAAAAAAATATATATTTAGGTTTCTTCAATAAATGATATATAAATACTGTTTAGATGGAAGATGAAAAAAATGGTTACAACTTATTAATTAAATTTTTATAGCATTGTATGTATTAATGGTCTGTCCCAATTGGATCAGACGCACACTCGTCGACCAGACGTGGACAGCCACATGCCCTCTTTGTTTGATCTTCTACTGACTACACATCCCAGAAAGTATCCCAGGTCATTGTCGAGGCCCCTCTAGGGCCCTTTGATCATTGCCTGGTACGGAGTGTGGTGCCAATTCAACGTCCGGCTCGCACAAGACCCGCGACCCGACGCGTTAGGCACTACAAGTCAGCAGATTGGAATGGGCTGCGGTTCTTTTTTGCGTCCTACCCATGGGGGCTGATTTGTTTCCCTTCCAATGATCCCAGTGACTGTGCTGTGGCTGTAGCTGAAGTGATACTACAGGGATGAAACTATTTGCGTCAAGCTTTGTGTTACCACTCGCGGCCTTGGTTTGATGCGCCTGTCAGGGCTGCGGCAGCCGGCAAACGGCAGGCGTATCGTGCTTGGGCTAATGCGTTAGTCACCAAGGATCCGAATTCTAGAGATCTGAAGAAGAAATATAATCGTGCCTACAGATTTTTCAAACGGCAAATAGCTAGAGCAAAGTTAAAGCATGTTGTCAAAATCGGGGAACAGCTGGCAAGGTACCCACCTGGCGCGCTCAAGTTCTGGGCGCTATCCAAAGCCAGTCTGGGCAACTTTTGCAAGCCGTCCTTACCACCATTGCACACGGGGAATGACTCTCTGGCCCATACAGCAAAAGAGAAAGACAATCTCTTGGGCACTTTTTTTACCTCAAATTCGACTTTGAACGACCAAGGGACGAGACCGCCTACCATCCCGCGGTGTTAGAGCTCCATGCCGGATATAATTTTCAGGCAAAAAAAATACAACATCTCTGTTTTCCTTGGATGTTCATAAGTCGAGTGGGCCGGATAGGATTTCCCCATTGGTGCGACGAACATGTGCACCTGAACTGACTCCAGTGCTAACACGTCTATTTCGGTTCTCCTATATAAAATGCGTAGTCCCGGTCTCATGGAAGAGCGCCTTCGTCCATCCGATCCCGAAAGTGATAGCTCGGACCCAGCTAACTACAGACCTATCGCCATTACCCCTCTACTCTCCAAAGTCATGGAGAACATCATCAACCGACAGCTCATGGCGTACCTCGAGTATCATCAGTTAATCAATGACCGGCAATATGGCTTCTACCATGGCCGATCGGCTGGTGATTTTCTTTTATATCTTACGCATCGTTGGGCTGCGGTTGTTGAAAGCAAGGGAGAGGGTCTGGCAGTTAGTCTGGATATAGCGAAAGCCTTCGATCGTGTATGGCACAAGGGGCTTCTCTCGAAGCTTCCTTCCTATGGGCTTCCTGAGAGTTTGTGCAAGTGGATTACTAGCTTCACTTCACTGGGTGGAGCATACAGGTAACGCAGGTGTACCCTTAGGCTGCGTGCTATCTCCAACCCTGTTCCTCTTGCATATCAATGATATGTTGGATATATCCAACTAACATTGTTATGTGGATGACAGCACTGGGGATGCGGTATACTCGTATTTCGGCCGTGAAAACGTCGACGGTCTCTCTCGGGAAAACGTCGACGAGTGCCAAAAGAAATTTGTGTCTTCTATAGAGACATCCTTGGGGATGGTCTCAGAGTAGAGTGCACTGAACCTTATTCAGTTTTACCCCCAAAAGACACAGGCAATCATCGCCTGCAATACCATCCTTACCACCTGGATGCGTGGCGATCCTCTACTGTGCGGTTTTCAAGAACGGTTTCGACGGTGCTTCCAGATCGAAACGACATGGGTACTTTCAAAAAAGGCATTTATAACCACCTCCTGGGCCGGCAACGCTCTTGTGAGTCCTCGGAAGTTGCAAGAGTTCGTGGGCGGCGGTGATCACTTAACCCCTGTGATCTGCACGCTCGTTTGTCCTCTTATAACATAAAAAAAACACATCTCAGATATAATCCTCACCTATATTACATACTCGTACCTATATTACATATATTTAGTGACCAGGTTAATATTATATAATATTTAACAACCACGTACAAATATTCAAATTTATTTGTTTTATTTTACATTATAATATCCATTTCGGAAAGTCAACTTGTTAAAATTTTAGCGGTGCGGAAACTTAACAAAACTAAATTGCACAATAATGACACGAAAACAGTTTTTTTTTTTGTACTGTCTCTGCTGCTAGTCCTACTGGCTGTTACAGCGTCATCGGGGGCTTACCCTTGAGATTGGGGCACATAATAGGCCCCCAGCGGAAGGTATGTCCTAAGGGCGGCTTAGAACGTCATTAGTTAGGAGGGATTCTGGGTTTTTCGGATACTAACGTCCTCGGACGTCCATACTAACATATGGGGGGAGACCGCGTCTTCACCGGTGAAGACGCTGTATGTGTGAGGACACGAAAGCAGTGTACTTCTAGTAAGAGTTTTGGAGTTACGAAACGTTGATAGTTTTCGAGCAGTCAAGCCCTAACCAATCACATCCAAGGTGTTGTTTCGTGACTGCTCGAAAACTATCAGCGTTTCGTAACGTCAAAATTTTCTATAAATCCATACAAAGTTTCAGAGGCTGGTGTTTCTAGTTATTTAGCTTTCATTTATCTGGATTTGTGTAATTTTATGATGTAAAGATTTTTTTAAAAACCGCCGTCTGTTGCATAAGATTCTGGAAACCACGGAACCACTTCGATGAGATTTAACAGCAATGAAAACAATATATTTTTTTCACATATGTAAATATCATTTTATGTATTACTTTAATTTCTGCACGTTGTGAGAGTGTGATAAATGTTATATTGATGTATGTATGTATGTATGTATGTAGGTTAGTATTTCAGGAAGTTACGATAAAAGTAATGTTCCTGTTTTGTGAACTCTTATTTATTTTATACTAACTTTGCACAATCTAAAAATACTTAATGTAAGAGTTACTAAAAGTCAATCACTCAATGTATTAAAGTCTCATCAAAACTGGTCGAGCTTTGGTATACAGATTATAACATAACAGTCATTACAAATACAAGTTCAAAAACATAAGAAATTTAAGCAGCAAAGCTGAAATTACTTCATAGATGGATAGAGATGTTATTAATACTATAGAAAAATGTTTCCAAAATAGACCAGTGTCTTTATTATAAATATTTATTATTGAATGAAATAATGCCTTTATTAAACATTGTACAGTCTAAAATTAACGCAAACTGATGATGAATGCATTTCATCTGCCGATGTTCGTGGGTTCAATCCCCACCCTAGCAAATATTAATTTTAAAAACTTGTATTGTTTTAGGATCCGGGTGTTACATGTATTAATATGTATATATTTACGAAAATAATTAATTTATGTATGTTTATCAGCCGTCTAGTACTCATAGTACAAAATTTGCTTAGTTTTGGGCCATAGTTGCGTTATATGAATAGGTCCGAATATTTATTTATTGTATTGTACGGTTTACCAACTTTTAATCAATATAGTGGATATATATGTGTTCAGTATGATTTTCCGTACATTGCTCCAATTTACAAAAATTTATAGGTGTAATGTGGATGTAAAATTTAGAATATTTAAGGTAATGTTAGATTATTTTATTTCAAAAGATTAACATATGACTAAATTCACGAAATTGAATGTAATTTTGTTATAAAAAAGGTTAACAGGCAGTTTGTTTATGTTATATGAACCTAAATGTTGAATGAGTCAATGAAATTTTATGCCTATCTTGAAAAGACAACGACAATGAGACTTTAAAAAAACCTGCTTTCAATAAATTGATTATTTTAATGCTTACGATAAAAGTAAATACATCCTTTATGTGTTCGAATGTAACAAAAATAGTAATCACCATTTATTATAGACAAGGAGCTGTCATTATTTTATTCCTTTAAAAAAATACTACTTTTTTTTTTTAGAGTTCGTGACTATTTTTATAATGTCCGTGAGTCATATTCGTTTAGTATTTCTGGTGATCGGAATACTCTAGTTATGTGGCATAGTGCTTGATTAATGAATGGTCAATTACTCACTTGTGTGACTAATAACCGTATTAATTGTAGGGCATGTTTATCGATTGCCGTGTCTAGTGACGTAAATTGACACTTGAGAACTTATCCTTATACATATTATTTATTTATAGTTATGTTCCACTTGAGTGGTTCTTTGCCAAAGATTATTTCAGACATGGAGTTGCTTTCAAAAGGTAAAGTTTTAAAGCGCGATAGATTGTTTTGACATTTGAATGTTAAAAAATTGTTTTGTCTATTACATTTTGTTTAGTTTTGTTTATATTTTGTTTTGTTTATATTTTGTCTGCATGGTCTATTGTCTATCACAGTGTCACCAGGCTATACTGCTAAGATGAGACCGTCTGACAATCGTCGGTTCCTTTTTAAAAAAAAAAATGACAAAGAAGCACCATCCACTAGGTACACGGTAACAACCTTATCTCTTTCATTAATAAACAAAGAATTTTATGCGTTTATTCTAAGATTCTCTTTTTAATTTTGTTGCTTAATGGAAAATTTATTTTTTCATGATTAAATTTAAATATTTACGTTATATTTAAAAGTTATAATTAAAGTATTGTGTAATCACTTTCACCGCACACAATAGCTCTATATTGTTTGAACATAATCCAATTTTCAACAATGTCAACTACAAAAGAATATTATAAAATGATTCTGCAATAAAAATAAATATGTACAAAGGTCTTTCATCTCAAAAAGAAGTCTAAGAGTGTATCTTAATATTATATGAAAAATCATTTCTTTTATTTTATAAATATTAAGAATAATAAAATAAGTTTTCAGAATATACATGAGTTTTAGTGAAGTATTAATTAGATTAAATTTAAACTGTGGCGCTTCGGCTATCTAATTATTGTGTTTACATTTTGTCAGTTGTGTCAGATGGATCGTATACATTTTATACAATACATTAAATATTTTATGACTTTATTTTAGTATTTTGACAGTTCAGGCAATAATTAATTTAAAAAGAAACCCTCTTTTATACAAAATATACCAAAACCTTTAAATTATTATAGATGACCAGAATATAATTTAATAGAAGATATCAAAGAGGATGATTAAATAAACTTATTAAAATTGGGTTCACATAGTTTTTAAGTTGCTAAAAATCATAAGCTCCTAGAGTACAGACCTGCACGGAGTATTTAATGCATCGTAGTAAGATGTATGCTGTAGTCGTTGGCTAAATACCGAGAGCGCGTGTCGTTATGACTACTGGCGGGAAAATTGACGCAAAGAAACTAATGACAGACGAAGAAATATTAAAATAAATTATTGATAAAGTTATTGATATACATTGACTGAAAAAATGAAGTTAATTGAAAATTACACTTGTGGGTTGGATTTTTAGTTATTTTTTTCATTATAGTGTAAATTTATAGATAAAAGTAAAAATGAAATATTTATTTTTGATTCTTGTTGGTTGCGCTGTGAAATGTGAAGATGTCAGGTAATGTATGCATTTACAATTAATATTAGAATTTTAAACATTTTAAATTAAGGATATCATGCTTTTATTTGGTGATTAATTTATTATTATTAAACTATTTTCATAACTAACAAAATGAAAATTGAACATTATATATTTAATCATACTTATTTTCATAATATTTCAAACTTTGGTTGATAACCAAAAATATCTATCCAAAAATATTAGTTATTTGCGAAAATTATATATATATTATACCTTAAGAATACATTTTGTTTATTTGTCATAAATTATAATAAATAATAATGTTTGTCAGCAAATCACGGTTTATTTATAATGCTAATTGGCAAAACTAAACAATAACAAAATATAGAATAGCAAAATACGGAATAACAAAATATAATAGAATTATTAATACAATCTAAAATAATTAACAGCACGAATACATGGTAGAATATATTGTAAGTATTTTCTTGTGACCTTGGAATAGATTTAATTAGCTTAGGCTTTATAATATTATTTATAGTTTGTTATTACATCGATGTAAATTTATTATACCTAATAAATTTATATTCTTTTATCATTTCCATAAACTTTCACTTAACAATGGTAAGTTTTTAATCACAAAGGTCAAAATAATTATAATACTAATGTATAAAAAATTTAAATGCGACGCAAACAAACATTCACACAGGATTAGTACCAATTTTAATTAGAACCAATAATTCCGCTATGATTTTCTTTGTTTTTTGTCTTATCTGTAAACAAATAAAAGCAATTTATTTATTAAAATTAAAGTAATGGATTGTATAAGAGATCAAAGAACAAAAATATATCGTAATATATATTTAGCGTATTTCTTTTATAACTTGCAAAAAACAATAAATAAAGTAAATGAACAACTGATTATTTTAAAATATCTTTAAATATATTATATTATTTTTAATAAAGTCTTGTAACATAGTGTTTTATTTTAAGAACGCAGCCTTGAACTACCGTATGTGGGTATTATTATAGAGATTGAAGTATTATAATAAACATTATCTACGCTGTATCGACAATGTGTATAGAGTTACACTAGCTTCTCGAGTTCAATCATTATTAGGGTTGCCAGGTATCCAAAAGCCAAACTTGGATATTAATCGGACTTTGTGCCTTAAGCCGGAAATACAAAAGCCAGATTCAGATATTAAAAAGATTTTTTTGCCAAAAGCATAATCAAAAAATATATTATTTTAATTTTGTATTTACAAATATTTATTGATCAAGTAAAAACTTTTAATGATATAAAATATGTAACGGAGCCGGTCGCTGCTAGCCCTAATGACCCATGTCGGTAGGTATATTATCTTATATATGTATTATAGGAATTATATTGTAATCTAACATCTTAATACAATCCTTGTTTAGTGATCTAGTAAACGACTCTGTCTGTTAATGACTTTACTCATTGAGTTTTTCTTTAGATTATTATAGCTATAGGAATTATATATATATTTATACATACATATATGTATATATATATATATAATTTCTATAGCTATACATATATATATACACTGATTTAAAAATCTGACCCCGTTAGATACTGTAATTAAATATTTGTTATTTCTTATTCGAGAGGTGCCTCAAACTTGAGCTAATTGTAGAAAGGAATTCTTGCCAGTATACCTCCCGGGAAATCCCTCCATGCTTAAGCACGGAATGCATTCCAGGAATATACTGGAACCTTATTGTTTGCTATAGAAACAAAAATATGTCTCGTGTATGAATAGAATAGTCATATAAATATGTTTTCATATTATTTTATTATTTTTTGTCATCATTAATAAATAAATAAATAAACACGTATCTATAAATAACTCTTGTACCTAAAATAGCTATTAAAATGTCAACAATTTTGGAATAAAAATAAAAGCGATCACGTATATTATTTTAGTTATTAAAAAATACATAACATATTAAAAACAAACAAAGTCTTAAGATTATTGACTCCTTAAAATATATATATAAATCATGCGCCAAGAAACAAAGCAAGTCTATATTTAGATTGGTTTGTAAATATTTCCGCGTCTATACGTCTTCTCGAAGGATAAAAATAACTTACATGTGTATAAGAAAGCTGATTTTAATTAAAATGATGTATGTATATTTATATTTAAAAAATAAATACAATTTCTTGATATATTCTCCACTAGCAAACAAAATTTATTTTTATTTTGTAATTAAAACTAACCAATAAAATTCTTCATTTTAAACTTGGACATTTATCATACATCTAGTAATTACTTTGATATATTTTGCTTGCGTTAAACTAGAATAAAATATTATTGTAAGCCATTTTGGTACAGAAATATAAAACGTAAATTAATATTAGACCTCAAATTATTCGGCTTAAGTCTTCATTACCTTTAATTCAAAAGAAAAATATTATTTTACTTGTAATGCCTCAATCAATTTAAATACATTACGATAACTTACAAACAGACCAAAGATTATATTATATATAATATACAAGTTAGTTTCTCTAGTATTTTATATTAAATATATATACTAACTTGTATATATATTTAAAACTTGCTGTTGTCAGAGATATCGTCATATCCCCCAAAGTAATCAGCGATCTACCGCCAGAAACAACTTGTGCAGAATACATGTCTGATTTTATTGTGAAAATCATTTTTTTCTAGTATATTAATAAAACTATAAGTATTATTAATACTACATAAACTAATTTAATCAAATTCCGTGTGCTAGTTTTCTGATATAAACAAATAGAGATAAAGAAATTAAAATAACAATTATAAATATATAAAATAAATTATAAATATATAAAGTATATAATATAAAATCACGTTAATTGTAATAACATTTACTGACTAGAGTCAAACCCATCCGCCATGTTTCGAGCTCATGAATGAACCCCAAATGGCTCCGAAACTAGTTGGACCAATTCCGATACACCGAGACGTAAATACAGCCGGGTAAATATAATTAGTCTGGCCAGAAATACGGTTACACTTAAAAATAAACATTTTTAACTGCAAATAACATTTATTACTTTTACAATACGTTTGTTTAGTACATAAATATAAAACAATTAAAAATATATAAAGTTAAGTCGAGGTGTACTCCATTGGCTGCAATACAGTCCTTTAAACGTTGAGGCCAGTTATCAATAGAAGCATGCACTCTTTCCATGGGAAAGTTCTTCACTGACAATCGTATAGATTGTTTTAGGGTGTCCAAATTATCATGACGTTTAGAGCAAACTGTACTCTCTAAAACTGACCATAAATCATAATCCAGGGGATTAAGATCGGGACTAGATGACGGCCAGTATACAGCTCTGATGAAGTCCGAAACGTTCGCTTCTAACCAAGACTGCGTCGAACGAGCTTTATGACCCGGCGCTGAGTCTTACTGGAGGGCATATACTTGGTTATTGAACATGGTGATGTAAAGGGGCTTAACTACCTTGATATACTTGGGCCGATATTTTGATACCTTTTTCCCAAAAATATGTCACAATCACTCCTTCATAGCTAACACCCCACCAAACCATCACTAAAGTCGGATAATGTCCAAGTTGCACTCTGTCGACTAATTTTGAAGCTTCCTTAGAGCTTTGAGTATTAATACGGTCAATTGTAAAAAAAATCTCATCCGTAAACAAAATTTTTCTGTGACCTCCCTTTGCGTACTGCTTCAGTAGTTTTTTCGATTTTATCACCCTATCCTTCTTTAATTTATCAGTTAAGAAATGACCAGTGCGTCTCTGATTTCTTCGAATTCTTTCCCTTACTGCTTTGACCACCTTTTTCGTACGAACACTACGTGGACGGCTAGATCTTTGTCTGTCACAAACAGAGGAAGTCTTATTGTACCTATTAATAGCCCGGTACACAAACATTTTACTAAAACCAAGTGTGTGGAGAGTTTTAAAAATTGCATTGGGCTCCATACCTACTTTGTATAATACAATCACAGCGATTCGGTTCTCTTTATCACCCCACTCCATTTTAATATCACAAAATATTGTACAATGTATTGGCGCCAAAATGAGAAAACACAATGAACAGTATAAAAATGACAGATTCGAAATTCAAATGTAATATTTTTTTATTTTTAAGTGTAACAGTATTTATGGCCAGCGTAGTATATATGTAAATATAATACTCATCATGGCTCACGAGTGTTTGAATATAAAATGATAATATTCATTGTTGAGTACCGTTTGTCGTGTATCATACAATTGGCAAATAGTTTTTATAAATAAATATTATACGTACAGATTTGGCCTTAGATGAATCCAATAAGTCTCTGTACACAATATGTATAGTGACAAAGAGGTTCAGTATTTCGTATCTTGACAGCAGTAATATTTGATTAAAGAATATATGCTCTATATAGATACTTTACATAGCAACCAATCTTTGCGAAAAAAAACTAAATCTAAAACAAACAACATAAATTTTAGTCTCCACCATATTTACTAAAAAAAACCTGATAAATCAAAAAGACTTAACCTAAAACAAACACAGTAACTTTTATTGTATACGATATATCGTAAAGCAAGCATCATAAATAAAAAAACTAAACCAAAACCAAATAAAATCGCTTTTAGCCTACACGATATATCATCAAGGAAACATCATATCAAATAACTTTTTAAAGTTATTGAAGATGCGTTCATCTGCAATCTGGATTTTGTAATGGATTCAGGTTTTCACCAGTACTACAATTGTATATAATGCTACAATGGCCATTACTGTATTAAGATTTAAAAGATGATGATGAATCCTGATAATAGTTTGACAATACTCTAAGTGTTCGATGATTTATATTAAATTTACCTATAATTTGTATGAATTGAAACCTTCACTTGATTTTATTATAATATATTACAAAAAAATATTCCAAATACATAAATATATATTTTTTTTACATATAAAATATGCTTTGTTATAAATAATTCTACTATATTTAGTTCATTTTATATTTAAAGTTTTATTTGTCTGTCCGTGTACATGTTTGGACTAAGCTTTGGAAAGGCGGAACAGATTTTGATAGGACTTAAGATAACATTTGATTACCATGAAATGGATCAAATAATTGCCTAGTTGTTTTTTTTATTTTAGTGAAGATAATTTTTATTACGAAAATAAACAGAAATAAAAATATGATGTATCAGTAACTAAAAAAGATATGTAAATAAAAGTTATAAATATCAGTGACAAAAAAAGATACTCCACTAAAACAAAATAATCGTTAAAGGTACACACACACATGTATAGTTTAACATTGTGTACCTTTGTCTATATGTACTAATGACGTAACCTCTGGTTTGTTGAACTGCGTTCTTGAAATGTCGAGGTTATCATAACAATATGAGTATATATAGATCATAGGAAATAGAAATAACTACGAAATAATATTTAAATAAAATCATTATGGATTTTAAATATCTCAAACATGCCAGGAGTAAATTTTGTAAATAAATAATGTACCCTAACCAAATATTTTGATACTACAGATTTTAATTCCGAAGAAATGTTAAAATGAATTAAGTACATTACTGAAATTAGTAATGTATCTATTTTTTTATACTAGAGATTTTAATTACGATCCATTTCAGTTATCATTGTAAAATAATAAGAGTTCATTCAATTTATAGGAAGCCTTCCAAGGTTGATTTCAATCCCGGATTATAGATCGATTATTAATTTCCATCAGCAATGGCATTATATCGTACGGTGAATTATTCCAAATTGCATTTCGTAAATTGTTATAACTGTCAGAATAATACATTTATTTCTATATGTGTTATATATTTTATTATCAGTAGGTATAATAAATATCTGAATTACAGTTTGATTATTCCACTTATAATAATGGTATTTTTTTATATTATTTCAGTAACAATTACTTCGTTGTTGAAATGCCGGAAGATGATCCACCACAGCCAGATGTAAGGGATTACAAAAAGCCATTTCAAGTTTACTGGAACGTGCCAACGAAGCAGTGCGCTTCAAGGAGTGTACTCTTCCAGAATTTATACGAAAAATTTGGCATCATACAAAATGATGACGATATTTTCATCGGTGAAAAAATCACTATATTATATGATCCAGGGGATTTCCCGGCAATTTTTAAGAATGAATCCAGTGGGAAATATAGATTGAGAAACGGCGGCGTCCCTCAGGAAGGAGATTTGAAAAAGCACTTGATAGCTTTCGAGAATGATTTAAATGTATCAATACCGGATCCAGACTTTGATGGTGAGACAAATTTTGTTTTTGCTTTCTTTCAAATGTTGCATTTACGACATACAAAAGTCAAGTCAGCAGTAAAGAACTTATTACTAGGTAGCCCAATAGTTAGTTAGACATTTATTATTAAAAAACTGTCGGATAGCAAGCAATATATTTATTGCTTGCTATCCGACAGTTTCCGACAGGGGAGCCCTATGATGGGTTCAGTTCATACTAGGATTGGAAGGACAACTTCCGCCCTAATGATTCACTGCTTTTTTAAAAAGTATTAATAACTGAGGAAATATTTTTAATTACCAAATATTATTAAAAAAAAAAAAAGCAATTTTATTTTTGATTTTTCAAAAGCGATATCATGTCAATATTATTATCAGAACCAACAAAATATGCTAACGAAAGCAATTAACAGTTTAACATAAGCTATTCAAAAGAAGCCTCGAGTTTCTAAGAATTGTAGCACATTTGTATTTATTCCCATAGCAAACGAAAGATATTTGCATTCCACGAACATATTTACATATAAAGTGTCGACTAACGTTTCCGATATTTGTTTTATTATTCGGTGAAATTTCTCTCTATAAAATTTATGTATTAACTTCAACGTTAATTAAAATAAATTATTCTTGATCAACATTTTAGAGAGAGCCGGATATATAATTTTCCTGCCTCTGTCCTACTCTAATTAAGAATTCTCAATGGTAGCAACTATTTGACGCAGATGTCCATGGGTGACGGCAAGTACTAATCCTCAGATGGACCATCGCCTTTGTCGAATATCATTTTTTTTTAAATTACAGTTACACTCTATTAAACATCTGATGGTTAGTTACCCTGGATGATTCGAAAGTCGAAGTCAGTTCCCTCATGGACCCATTTTTGTGTGATCCATAGCTTGTACTTCTGAATGTAAGTGTACTCTGTGACCATTATTTATAAGTGATACCATCGTGATAAGAGATTTCTTCAGTAGAACCTGTTTCTTCTTCAACTTCTTCGTTCCTTCTTTAAACCCGTACAAGATCTGTGAATTAAAACCTATAGTTACCAAGATTTGTTCTCTTGTGTCTATTTTATATACAAAAGACAATATTATAATAATAATTATTAATTCAGCTAGCCTTGATATTCCCGCGAAGTAACCCAGTTCATACATCCTTTACGAGATTAAATAACATCAATATTTTTGTTTCTGATATGTGTTTAATGTTACGTACTGAACAGTACCATATGTATGTCAGAGTACACGAACTCTGATTCACGAATACAATTGACATTTTCAATACAAAATAAACAAACACATTTCTTACGCGTCAGCTTTTAAAACCTAAGTTAAGTTACAAAACGAATTCTGGATTTGTTTACAAATACTCTATTATTTCAGAACTTAATTGAAATTATGCAGTTTCTGAAAAACAGTCTTATTCTATCCAGTCCTGTTGGTTTTTATGATATCGTGATAATTTGCAATTATTATTAATATTCATTATATTTTTTTTAAATATACAGTATATCGTTAATATAAATAGAAGGTTACAATACTATTATTATGTTAAAATTAACGTGTCTTTGTATATTATCGTCTATTTATCACATCAGTGAGAAGAATTACATTTTAAATCGATCTTCAAAGTTTTAAAACGATTTACCCAACTTTTGTTTACTTACTAGTCGAAATAAAATATATCTCCTAGATCAACTTCACCATTAACTTAAACGTCTGCTGGATTTAATGCCTTTAATTCTTAACAATTATTAAATTAAATTTTGATTCCATTAAAGTACTTAAATATTTATATGATGTTTGAAAAACTTTAGAGTTGAACTGTTAAGTCAAATTTTTTGTCAACAAAAATCAACCATTATTATTTTGCCGACATTACCAAGAATTATTAACAAGTACTTTCGGAATCTGACGAAATCATCCCATTGCTTTTGCAATACTTTTTCCAGAAAAGAAAGCATTCATATTTATAATAATATAACTGATATATATCCATTTTCATACATTAATGAAGTAATGTTTGAAAATGTCTATAAACATGTTATACTTGTTTTATATTTTAAACAAATATATAAAAAATAAATCATTACCGGTCGGAATTAAAACACGAGATCTCTAGGAAACTGTACCGTCGCTCTACCAATTGAGCTACCCACTGCGATGAATTTAGCATTGCGTATTTTAAAGTCGTTATCGGAACCGAGGGTAGATGTGCCTTAGCTTTTTTTCGAAAATTGAAGTGAAGTTATGGAATCCACGGGAATGGACAAATCAAATCAAAAATCTTTATCGAAAGTAAGTTTTAAAAAATCATTTTTTCATTGTCAAAGCTACCACCAGCTCGAAAAATTAATTGCCACTGACCTGAGAAGAGCTGGCGAAAGAAACTTAGCGGGCTTGTCATATAATTTTATTTTTTTATCATCTTCCTTTATATAATTACATCATAAAGAAAATAATTGTCTAACTTATTTCTATTTAGTCATTGTTATTTATTGAATTTCTAAGCACTAGTTAAAGAGCTGTGTAACATTAATGAGAAGGCTACTAGCCGAATGTGGCATCCAATTCAAATTCGGCAAATAGCCGATTAGTTAGTAGCTTGACTAATTACGTCTTAGACTTTGACGGTACTTGTATCCGCTTCTAATACCTTTCCCATATGTTTAAGTTCATCATTCACGTATCGGGTCACACAGTTGTAGAGCTATATTTATATAATGACGAGGTGACGCTGCTTAGTCGGTATGATAGTATGACAGTATATATATGTTATGATCTGTATGTACAGTCTGTCTATACAGGTTATTTATTTGGTGTAAGTGTGTTAGTTTCTAAATGAAATATATCTTCATTACAGGTATCGGTATAATTGATTTTGAATCATGGCGGCCGGTGTATCGTCAGAACTTTGGTAACTTAGTGCCATATAAGGATGTGTCAATGGAGATAGAGAAGCAGTTACACTGGTGGTGGACGAAAAGTATGATACAGAATGAGGTATGTATGATAAAAAAAAAATAATCACTGGATCCATCTAGTTTTATCGTTAATATACAATATTTTTGTTTAGATATAAATGTGTAAGACGTAAGAAAATTACTAAATAACTATGCAACTTATTTAAACAAATAATAAAGTAACCTTAAATTTTTGAATCGTAAATGAATAGTTTTTTATAAAAAATTTAAACAAAAAAAGTATCAAGAATAAACAAATGCTTATATATATTAAAAAAACATACCATTTATAAAATGAAAAGCTGTAAGTTATTTAGTTTAAAAATATAATAAGGGTGTAGAATAAACACCAAGTACCAGAGCCATCTCTACAAAACAAATATGAACGACCCTAATTGATGGCTCTATGAAGTTAAATATATAACGATGGATATCAAACAAACTTACATCATATTTATTAGAGCAATAGACGAGTTAGTTTATAATGACATGTTACCAGCGAGATATGAGGAGATATTAATATCTCTTGAGCAATCTGTAATTAATATAACACAAGTACATCGCAATATGAGATCTTTATTAAAATGCGTTCCCGTGATGATACGTCTTATTTATTTATGTACCAAAAACTTACAATATATATATATACCAGCTTAACTGTATTTATTGGGTGGTCGTTCGTTTATAATTTCATATTTATTTTTATTTCTTTTTTATTTATTATATACAATATTTATTATTTACAAACTTTTTCAATAAGCAATTAAAACATATTTTTCGTATAGTTATGATCAACATTTTAAGAAATCTTGGATTAAACTTAATTTATTCGCTGAACATTATTTATTTATTAAGTTATTCGCTAAAATTCTAACATTTTTTTTCTACCTCTTACTTCTATCATACACTTTTAAAAGTTCGTAGATTATTCTAATTTAAAAATTGATTGTATTCGACGAATCTATTGAGGGAAGTGATAGGTTAAGTGCTAAAAGAATCTTGTATATTATTATGTAGCTATAAGAATATTTTAAACACTTTAACAGATAAAGACGTTTACATAGAATGTTATACTAATCAAGGCGGGTAAAGGCGCAATTATTCATTTGGGAGAGAGACAGGGACGGAATCCCAAAGCTTATAGAGTCCTGTCCGCATTGATTTTTTCATTGTATTTTTGTACGTAATTTTTGAAATTAAGATAGAATAAAAAATAAATCGATAGAGGCAGGTATTTTTACCCGCGACCGTCCCGCTATACTATGATTGAGTTACCGAATCGTTGCCCGTCTCTTTATTGGTCTTTATCAGGCCGGTGGTGATACATTCTTTCGGAAATACTTACTTGTTTCTAACTGTATGCGACATTAAAATATAATATATGTCAACATGTATAACCGCGTTTAGATTATTTAAATTTTCCCAGACTGCGGGTTCGAATCCCTGCCTGTACCGGTTTGTTCTTCATTTTATATTTATAAAAAAAAATAACATATAGATGTTTTAAAATATTTATAGGTATTTATTATCGATTTATTTGAAAATATAATATTAATTTTCAGGCCACGCGACGGTTTGAAGCAGCTGCAAAACAGTTCATGCAGACAACTCTATCTACAGCGAAGCAACTGCGACCCAAAGCTCTATGGGGGTACTACGGTTTTCCGCAATGTTTCAACATGGCTAGCAATAATTTAAACGAGAATTGTGCCGACAATGTCCCTGAAGAAAATAATGGGTTCGTATAAAATCATATTATTAATGTGATTTTTTTTACTCCCAATACATCATTAGTCTACCTTATTTTTTTTTTTTATTATCCGCATATAATACTTTCTTTTCAATTTCGTAATCATTATTTCCAGTATCTATTGGCTGTGGTCAGAAAGCACAGCTCTGTTTCCTTCAATATATAGCTCTGTCTCACTCTCCACTTCACAGCTAACATCTCTTATCAATGGGAGAGTCAGAGAAAGTGCAAGAGTGAGAGTAAAGAATGCACCAATTTTGCCCTATTTTTGGTTTAGGTATAGAGATGATGGATTTATGAGTCAGGTAGGATTTTGGATTTATTCTTGTTTGTGTTTGTAAAAATATATATTGTTACTAGAAGATATTAAATAAATAACTTATAAAACTATGGTGTATATTTAATTTGCTATTGGCCTGGATTTCAGGGAGACTTAACAGCGGCTCTCAATACATTATACAAGTCAAAGGCTTCAGGTTTTATAATATGGGGAAGTTCAAACGACGTAAATACTTTAGACAAATGCAATAAACTCTATACCTATGTAGAAACTGTGCTCGGTCCAAATATTGCTAAATATACAAAACAAATAAATAAAATTAACGATGAAATTGATAATGAAATAAACGATACAACCGTTGAACCTTCCACTCAAAATATATCGAATGACATTGAAAATACAACCGCTTCAATACGCATAGGTCAAATGGACCCTGAATTTGATTGGGTTCCGCCCAAAAACTATTCAGAAGACATTTCACAGAAAGTCGATGAAGAATTAACTAAAAAAGGTTTTAATAAATCGGTCAATGATGAATATAAAGATTTAAATAAAGATATTGTGATGGATTTGATTTTTGATGCTTTCATCAATGCACAGAATAATATGGGTAATAAAAATGTTAGACAGATTAAAAAAGGTGATAATGAAAATTACGAAAGTTCTACTTTGAGTACAACAGATTTAAATTCGAGTGATTTATTTACTGATGACCCAAATTTAATGAAGTCTCCAACGGAATCTTCAAAAATTGATGATGGGGTTACTAATAGCGAAAATCTATATAATAAAGAAATACCTTCAACGGAATCTACATTTGCTTCCAATGAATATTCTGATTCTGATAGAAGTTTTGAAGAAATAAAAGACGAAGGAACAACACAAGGAACTATTATATTTGATGAATTAAAAAATGAACAAAGTACACAAACTTATAATGAAGTATCTGAAACAACTGAAAATAATAATAATACGGATGATTTTATAAGAATTGAAAATACAAGTATTATTAATAATTATCTAACTTCTACTGAGGAGAGATCAGATTACTTAATAATAGCTGAAATATCAAAAAACATTTTTTTAAATCAATCTAAAAATATAGAAAATGAAAAAACTGACAATGATTTTTTAATAATAATAAAACAAGAAGAAAGGGAAGGAAAAGAAGAATCAACAGAATTTAATAGAGACGATAAAGAAGAAGTATTATTTACATCACAAAGAAAAAATGAAGAAAATGAAGATTTCAGGGATGCGACTGAAAATTTAGATCAGGTTGTGACATATTTATATACCAAGTGAAATATGTAATAAATATTACAAGTAAATAAACATATTAATATAAAATACAATAAAATCACTCAGATTTAAGTACAAGAGAAAAAAAGTAATGTTAAAATATTCCATTAAATTTGAAACAAATTATTTTATAGATTTTAAATATATAGAATAAAAGCTACCTTACCGCTTGGTTGGTAGAGCGAGGATGGTTTCAAGTGGTCACGGGTTCGAATCCCTGCCCGTTTGGGTTTATTTTTCATTATATATTTACTACAAAATTTAAAAAAAATTGTAACATGGCTATACACGTTCATAGATAGTTTCAATTGTTTGAATTATTTTTGCTACTATTTTTTTAATAAAAATTGTGAAGAAGCAAAATAGCCCGAGAAAGGTAAGAACTGTGTAACATCATTTTTAAAATCATGAGATTCTTATATTTGACAACATATTTATATATATATATCATATATATATATCAACATATATTTATATTTATATATATATATACAACGCTTAATACATCGAAGCGGGTAGTGATACGGTAGCTCAATTGTTAAACAGACGGAACGGTTTCCTAGAGGTCGCGTGTTCGAATCCCTGCCCGTATCCAATTATTTTTGAATGTTTTAATTAAAAATTTAAATAAGCTCAACATGGCTATACATGTTTTATAAATAAATTAAAATATACATAATTATATGAAGTGAAATCGTTATTATTGACACATTTTCTTTCAAAATAAATCGTTATTTTCATTTTAATTACAATTTCATTTGATTATTGTTTTTCTTATGTTAAGTTGTTCTTACGTCTGTTACTGTGATATGTTTTTGTTATATTATTTACCAGTAGATAACGTTTTTGTGTAAATATATTTTTAATAATATACATAATGTTACATGATAGTACATTTAGACTTTATTTAAGGCTAGATGTCAACTGTGAAATACATATAAATAAAACTTTAAAATGATTTGTGTATTTCTTTTAATGTAATTTTGATTGCTTTAGATCATTGATTTCACAGTATTCGTTTAAAAATTATTCGAAAAAGTCAAGGTTTGGTAAAGAAGAACACAACCATATCTACGCGAAGCCAGGGATTTGATAGGTCCCAGTACCTTCATAATTTCGATAGCAATTATCCCTTACTGATACCCTGGCTGGGTTATAAAGTGGGGCTTAATTTTATACCCAATTTTTAGGGCAAAGCAGGATTGCTGTACCGTCCGGTCACAATATCAGCATCTTCGTTAAGCCTATAAACGATTTTCTTATTATTCAATATATTTACCATAAAAACAATATTCTTTAGCCAAAAAATCAAACATAAATTTAATGATAGACTTGGTTTTAAAATTTTAGTGAATATTACCGTTATTGGACACAACAAACTCGTATAATTAATATTCGTGATAATTTTTCTTATGTACGTAGTTAAGTATTGTACGAGTAGTTCCTTTGTGTGGTAGTTTTTACTAAATCTATTTACACAAATTAATAAAATATATATAATAATTTTGACTGAAGAGTGTCATGGATCACGCGTTCCTCGGTACACACCCACGAAAAAATGATAATATGGTCTAATGAGGGTTGTTGACCAGGAGTAAAATGCAACTGTACGACAGAGTTCCTCATGGAGTCACACAAGTGTACGCGACACTTTTCAAATACGGAGACCTGCTTATTTTTCTTTAAGGCAAGCTTTAAGGCGAGACGATACTTTACAAAATTCTAAAATATAGCAGAGAGATGCCAGAGATAGCTAGACTACATTAGAGACCAGAACTCGGCCGTCGTGGAAGACGTTGCTTGAGATTAATCCGAAAATCTAAGCAGTAGCAATAAGCCGCTGCAACAGTGTTGGTTTAGAAAAAAAGGAAGAAATTAAACAAAAATTGATTGAGGTTAACAGAAATAGAACTTCTGGGGCTTGGATTGATATGGGGTCCCTTAAGGTTCAATCTGGGGCCCCATTTCTTCCTTGTTTACATAAATGATCTGCCTACTTTTGTTGACAAACATAATGAGATAGCATTGTTAGTTGAGGATATTTGTTTCATATTTTATGTAAAACGACATCAAGTAATGTATGACAGAGTAAACAAGGCACTCTCGTATATAGAGCTTTGATATAATGTTAACTACCTACTATTTAATTATAAAAAGACTAAACCTCTTAGATTTTCGACATTCAATGTAAAATAACTGCTTACTGATGTACTTTTAATGAGAGATGGAAGTGATGAAGTCCACAGGTTATCTAGGAAACACTGTAAATGTTAAATTACAGTGTTTTTTTCGAGCTGATGGCTTTGAGAATAAAAAAGTGTTTTTTATAAAACTGACTGTATTGAAATAAAGATTTTGATTTTCGACGATTAGAATAACATTCTATAATTACGAACAGCTTACTAAGCTTTTCCGTCACCGAAACCGTAAAATTCATATTTGCTATGCACGAGGAGTGTAGTTATGAGACTTTATAAGAGCGCTCGTCGCAATATGATCTCATATAGTACATAACCTATGTCAACCTTATCGTTAAGAAGGAAGTAATTAACGTATATGCTCTAGGTCACGAAAGTGCAAGTGTCAATTAAGTCAAATGTCGGTCAATAAGGTTCACAAGTAATACGTGAGGTCATTAGAGAGAACAATTCGAAGAATTGCAAATTTCCTTTAACATTTCTAAGAATTGAAGGACTAGTTCAATTGCTTTTTTATTTCAAATGTAACATTGTTTCCTTGACTGTTTAGATTTTGTTTGAACTGTAGACGTTTGAAAAATGAAGTACCAGACGTATATAAACAAATATATATATATATTTTCATTACCCGTTGTCATTAAATATCCCATGACACTATATAATTATAAATTTATATCTTTCATGTATCTTTCTTACCCCTATTCTCACAACAACAATTAAAGACGCTGACTATCATTAACTTATAATATTTATAAACAGTACATTTAATTTTATTAATTTATTTATTTATCTTTGACATATCTAAATGTACATTTAACCCTATACATGGTTATATACAATTTTAAAATAGTCGTAATTATACATACAAATGTTGCTTCTGTATTCTTTAAAGAAGTACTCATAGGATTAAATTGAAAGTTCATTAGAACGTATTTTTATTTTTAATACCAGACTGTTTTATAAACGAGTATTATTAGTAACTTCAGATGGAAACTCAACTATAAGAATTCTATGCGGATGGTACTGAGGGCAACATTTACAATTATGTATCTATACTTCGATATTCTTTCAAAACATACATTCAATAAACTGAAAACGTTGCATCGCGCGGATATCGATTTATCGGTGGCTAACCAGCGACCTACGACATCTTCCATTTCCTTCATTGAAACAGTTTACAATATGAAGGTATTGTTCTTAATAATGGTTAAAAATTAAATGCTAAAAATATTCTGTATGAAATAGTCTTATGTTTAAAATAATTTTATTTATTATTTTTTCTTTATTTTGTTAATAAGCGTCTTCTACAACATAATTTCTTTGATTTTTATTATTTGTCTTGCTTTCTTTCTTCTTTATTAAAATAAAAGATCCCAAATCTTCAATTACTTATTATGAAAACAAAGACAGTAGGTACAAAAGATTTCAATAATGACGAGATGTCTTCAACAGATGCTTTATTTTGTTCATAGTAAATTTATAAATACTTGTCAAAATGAAAAAAACATCAAATAATAAGGATATAATACCTTCAAAAGGAACATCATGATTTATGACGACTTTTTTAATGAGGATCATATAGGATATAAAAAAAACTTTAACATAATTTAGAAGAAATAATTTATAGCGACAAAAGTACAGATATTTTAAATTATGACGAAATATTGACGGACAATAATGAATTTAAGCTAACTGGAAATTATTTTTTGAATCCAGTGAAGTTTGATTCGATTATTTAATAGAAAAAAGTAACTCTACAAAATATACAGACTTCCAAACAATCTGAATACAAGGACAGCGAAAATGTTGACAATGATTATTTAAAAAGAGTTTAAAATTTCAATCAAAATAAAGTATTACAGGTAGTAAACTGGAAATATTAGACTTCTGATAAAATATGTATATATATAATATGATTATTATTTCTGATAGTTTGAAATAAAATCATTTCCCTTCAATTAAACAATTTTTAATATATCAACGTGACTTTAGACCGGCAGACCTATCTGTTCACTGTACCTTTAAAAGATAATTTCCCTTCAGAAATTGTGACAATTTATATAATGTCACAATATCCATATTACAAACTAACTTATAAGAAACCTGATGTTACTAACTGTTTCCTTGAGAAAGTGTTTGTTATCACACTATACTTAGTTTTGCTATAAATACTGTTATGTGATTTTTTGTTTATTGTATACAACATTTATTAAACAGTATAAAGGATATGAAGCCCTTTCAAAACGACTCTCCGTTGGCTTCAATACAGTTCTTGCAACATTGCTTGCATGGTTAGGTAGATCGAGCTTCACAGAACAAGAAATACAACCAACCTAGTAATACCAAACTATAGAGAATTACAAGAATAATTTTGTTTCCACCCTAGTTTCGGTTGTCTTTATCACTACTTAATTGTAACATCAAAAAAATATTTAACACCGAATGGCGCGAAAATAAGAATGAGAGATTGAAAATTCAATAGTAATATTGGTTTTTTTTTACGTAGCAGATGGAGCAAACGAGTTCTGGTGTGAAGACCGCGTCTTGATAAGCTTGATAAGATAGTGTAGTTAAATATGTACAAACAAAATTTAAACAGAATTTTCCAATTTAACAGAAAATTAGCTCAAGCTAAGTTTGTTAAAGTCGGAACAAAATATTAAATATCATATTTTTCAAACATAATAAAAAAACACCCTAGAGAGACAATGGATCCTATTAAAATTTAAATGCAGAATCATCAATCATCAAAATTTTCAATGATTATAATATAGTCGTATTAATATTATCCAGGGATTCATCTTCAGACATATCTTCGTTCAAACCTTGAAATTTCTTATTATCTATTGTTTTAATTATATAGGCTACAATCGGATCTAGATCTTTAACTGTTACATCAAAATCTTCAATTTCGGTGTCTGATAAAAGTTCAGATTCTGTTTGTGCTTTAGAATATAAATTTAAATTGTTATCTGAAATATCATTATTTTTATATTTTATATTTTCAAAATCTTTAATTTCGGTGTCTGATAAAAGTTCAGATTCTGTTTGTGCTTTGGAATATAAATTTAAATTATTATCTAAAATATCATTATTTTTATATTTTATATTTTCAAAATCTTTAATTTCGGTGTCTGATAAAAGTTCAGATTCTGTTTGTGCTTTGGAATATAAATTTAAATTGTTATCTAAAATATCATTATTTTTATATTTTATATTTTCAAAATCTATAATTTCGGTGTCTGATAAAAGTTCTGATTCTGTTTGTGCTTTGGAATATAAATTTAAATTGTTATCTAAAATAATATTATTTTCATATTTTGTATTATTAAAATCTGTAACAATGATTAAATAATCGTCGTCAGAGTTTGTAATATTTTTGAAATTCGATTGATTGTAAGATTCGGTATTTGTATTAATATCAACTTTTATTAAATAATCAGTTCTATCATCACCGGAATTAAAGAGATTAAAGTGGTGAAGTGATTCAACTTTAGTTGGTGTTGAGTCTTGATTTATTTTTATTTCTTGTTTTTTATCACTATATGTAACAACTAGATCATTTGACGTTTCTCTAAAATTGTTACCATTGGTCACCGTTTCCTGATTATGATCAGGTTGTCTTGGGTCCGTTTCTAGTTTACTATCTGTAATATTTTCTTTTAAGTTTTGTTTATTTTGAAAATTTCGAACGAATATTAAATAATCATCGTCAACATTTGTACTATCCTTGTATTCAGATTGTTTGAAATTCTCTATATTTGTAGAGTTGTCAACTTCTATTAAATAATCGAATCGATCTTCACTAGAATAAAGCAATTTAATTTTAGTTATAAAATCATTTTCAGTTGATTTAAGTTTATTCTTTTCCGTCATTATTTCACCATAATTTAAAATGTCTGTACTTTTCTCAGTATAAGTTATTTCATCTAAAGGTGGCAAAGTTTCTTTTGTATTTTTTAAGGTATTTAAGTTCTCAGTACTTTGATCCTCATTAACAAAATCGTCATAAATCATTGATGTTCTTTTTGAAGATATTTCCTTATTATTTGATGTTCTTTCATTTTGGCCAGTATTTATGAATTCACTATAAGGAATCAAAGTATTTGTTGAAAAATTCTCGTTAATGTTTAAAGTTTTTGTACTGTTGTCACTTTTTCCATCATAAAAAATTGAAGATTCAGATGACAATATTCTGTCGTCATTATTCAAAGTTTGATCATTTTCTTCAGTATCGATATATTTATTATAATTAACGGTAATTTCTTCATAGTTTATAGTTTGTGGATTTTCAACTGTAGTACTATTATTAGTAGTTGGAATTGTTGGTAAGGAAATTTCGGCATTATGTAAAGTTATACTGTGGTCACTGTTATCATAATCAAAAATTGAATTTATGGATGAAGATTCGTTATTTATGGTATCCACAAAATTTTCAGTCGAAAGGTTTTCTAAAGAAATCTCATCATTACTCAAAGTTGTTCTACTGTGGTCACAATTCTTATAACCAAAAGTAGAAAATTCGGATGATGATGTGTCATCATTTTTCAAAGTTTGCACGTTTTCTTCAGTATCAGAAAACTTATTATAAACATTTGTAATTTCTTTATTAGAAGAAATTTCTTTGTTATTTTGAGTGTTCGAAATTCGGTCAGTGTTAATATATTCACTATAAGCAGTTGAAGTTCCTTGTGAGACAGAAAATAAGTCGTCATTATTAATAGTTTGGATATTTTCGTCTGTATTGGTATGTTTATCATAGGTAATGGCAGATTCTGTTGTAAAAATCTCGTCATTATTTAGAGTTAGAGAACTTAGGTTAATATTCGTATATTCACTATAAGTCGAGGATCCCAATAAGGATAAAGATAAGTCGAAGTTTGTAAATGTCTGTAAGTCCTCACTGTTGGTATAATCATTATATTTTATGTTACTTTCCGTTGAAGACATCTCGTCATTATTTAAAGTTTGAGAAATTTCGTCAGTTTTAGTATATTTATTATTAACAGTTGAAGTTTCAGTTGAAAACATTTGGTCAGTTTTTAAACTTTTCGTACTTTGGCTGTGAGAAAACCCATCATAAACTGCTGAAGTTTCCTTTGAATAGATCTCTTTATTTTCTAAATGATTTTTGTGAGTACTTTTTATTTTTTTTGTATATTTCGCAATTTTTGGACCAAGTACAGTTTCCACGTATTCAAACAGCTTTTTGCATTTTTCAACAGTATTCACGTCATTAGAACTACCCCATATAATAAAACCTGATGCATCTGATTGATATAAAGTACTGAAGGCAGCTTCAAGATCCTTCTGAAAATATAAAAAAAAAGTTGAAAATATTAAGTATTTATTC
Source organism: Dircenna loreta (assembly GCA_963555665.1). NCBI lineage: Eukaryota > Metazoa > Arthropoda > Insecta > Lepidoptera > Nymphalidae > Dircenna > Dircenna loreta. The sequence continues at coordinate 16,427,243 of OY743091.1, forward strand.
CTGAGGTTTGTCATATCTTTATATAAATATTTAAGAATTAGCTGCAGGCATTTTATAATTGACAAGTATTTTCAAAGTAACGTTAATTTATGTTTAATATGTCATAAGTGTCCATAGTACTTCGATAACCATTTTATAATTCCTACCTCTGTCATAAATCCAGCATCTGTATATCTATACCAGAAGTACGGAAAAATAGGTGTTTCTATCCCTCTCACTCGTGAAGCCTCTTTTACTCTCCCCTTGATTAAAGAGGAGAGTTGAGAGGGAGTCAGTGAAACAGAACTGTATAATGATGGAAAAATAGCCGTGCTCTCTGCCCAAAGCCAATAGATACTGAAAACGAATCAAATTTGAAGTAGGTTAAGATATACTTTATAGAATAACTATAATTAATTACAAGGAATAAGAATGAGATAAAATTACAAAAGAACAAATATAATTAAAACCAAAGTTATTATAATACTACGGATATGATTACTAAATAAATTATTAACAGCAGATTTTTGCTATCAAAAACTATTCAACTGTTTAACAGTACCGTTCGAATATTTTTTCATCATGAACTTGGGAGCTTTCAATCTGACCAACCTTAAAGATTGCCGTGAAGTAGATATTTGTTTGCTACCTTTGTAAGAAGAATGGGAGAGCTAGAAACTCACACACCCTTCCTATACCTATCTTGGTGGGTATTCGAATGTTCATTGGTGATGGCACCACTTACTTTTAGGTAGACCGTCTACTTGTTTTCCTATCTGTACCATATATATACCTATCATTTTCCCTGTCAACATTATCCGCACACTTCTCAGCCATCTCTTTGTTTCTCATGTTGAAACAGTGTGGAAACCCGTAATAGCCCCACAGAGCATTGGGACGCATTGCCTTTGCCATGGTTAAAGTAGTTTGCATGAATTTTCTTGCCGCTGCTTCGAAACGCAGTGACGCCTGAAAATAATAACCTTTCCATTATGTTAGAATACTAGTTATTTAATTATTCTCTATATCCCTTTGTAATACCATCCTTAAACCATTATTAAGAAATATATGAATTTCTATCGTCTTTGTCATCATCTATACTAATATAAGTATACTTACAGAAGAGTTTGTTTGTTTGTTTGAACGCGCTAATCTCGGGAACTACTACACCGAATTGAAATTTTTTTTCAGTATAAGATAGTCCATTTATCGAGGAATGCTATGAGCTATATAACATCACGCAAAGATAAATAGGGGAGGAGCAGCAATAAAAAATGTTGTGAAAACGGCTAAATTTAGAGCTTTCCTTGCGTGCGCTGAGTAAACGTTGAAAGTTACGCAAAAATCAAGTACTACGAAATTGTTCCCCAAAGCAAATACTCTTAGTACATAGGCATAAAACGTAAGCATAGCACATAAGCTTAGTAGTTAAATTTAGTTTATTAGCTAAATACATAAGCTAAGTGTATAATCAAAATACATAAGCTTAGTCCATAAGCTGAGGGCATATGAGGGCATATGATATGAGGGAGCTGACGAAGTCGCTGGCGTCAGCTAATACATAATAAAAAAGATGTGGTAAGCTTTAACAAAAATAATTTTGATAAGTTCCATAAAAAATATTATATTTAATATTTATTAATATTTTTCTGTATTGTAGGGTAGCTAACAAAAAAAAATAACAGTTCATACTAAGATCATAAATACAAAACTGTCTTTTTGTCAAAATGTCTTTTTTTTAAATAAAGTAATAATAATGAGACGTTTGAAGATTTGACATTTATTTTTTTACATTTGGAATTTTTTAATTGCTCGTAAAGTTTTTGTTAAAGTAAAATATATCGTTATAATTTGTCTCATTCACGTAGGCATGTTAAAAATAAAGTAATTCTCATTTTTGATGTTTATATAAGCAGGTCAGTACAATAGTCCAGTACTATTTAGTTATTGTTGATAATAAAACAATAACGATAATATTATTACGATTCAAATGAAGTAAGCTCTAAATACCTCTTTTTCTATCCACATTTTAGGCCACCAGTTGTGTAGTTGTTTTTCTATTTCGATGGAAAGACGGTTGTGTCGTTTGAGAGCCCCGAAATTCTGTCGAAACACCGGCCGCCACGACTCGAAGTCAATTACAGCAATGCCTGGAAGCAAAACTTTGATGATGAAAACGATTGGCTTACGGTAATCTAAACATACAAAAAATTCAAATTTTGTCCTACCATCAAAATATGGATCAGGTATTTTGAATTTCAAATCATTCTCAAACGCAATCAAATGATTCTTCAATTTGCCTTCCTGAGGGACGCCTCCATTTCTTAGAATATTTTTGCCATTTCCTTTGTTTGTTATAACGGCTGGAAAATCTTTCTCATCATATATAACAACGATTTTGTTACCAAGAAATCTATCGTTGTCATTTTGTATGATACCGAACTTTTCATATAAGTTCTGAAAGGGTATTTTCTTTGAAGCGCACTGCATCGTGGGTACGTTCCAGTAAACTCGGAATGGCTTTTTGAAATCCATTACATCGTGTTGCCGAATGTCTTCTGGCATTTTGAAAACGAAATATTTGTTGCTAAAGATAAAAGATAACGATTTAAATTGAATGTATGTTATTAAATTGATACACACACATTGATACATACACACACTAAGCATTTTAATAAAATTAATAAACTTACTACTAAAAACGAGACCAAATAACGTTTCTAAAGTAAGTCAGTCATATTATTATATCACTGTGTATATTGCATGGGACTTTATTCCAATAAATCTAATTTAATTAATATTATAATAAATCCTCTCACTTTATCGCGTCACTTAGATTAGTAGTTAGAGTTTGTTTTTAAAGTCTATATTAAAAAGAACTCCCATTCTCTTAGCTAATAAGAATTATTTAAGTAATTTCAAATATTTCCAATTCTTCATCTCCAATTTCGTCTTATAAATTTATCAAAAAATAATACTCATTGCCTTAAATAAACCCTACAGTAGGCTTTTATTCACTGATGAAAAATATTTACAAATAACGAAGTACATATATTAGAATACACAATTTGTATACTTTACCCGACATCTTCACATTTAACTGCGTAACAAACTAGAATTAAAAACAAATACTTCATTGTCACTCAACAATCCGTTTACAAAATGTTAATTAAATACTTTTACCATTTAAATAGTAAACTTAAGTTTATATTATTACGATGAAATAAGTAATTTTGCAATTTTTAATAATAAGGACATGTCTCGTTATCGGTTGGACCCAACTGTAACAGAATATACATATATGCGTGGGCTGTATCAAGATAAAAATATTAAAAGGATTATTTAATTTTAACGTTTCACTAGCTGTTGACCGCGAATTTGTCTGCGTGTGATCTGACATTACTGTAGAAATTCATATCCCGGCTGTACGAGCAGTGTTAATAAATATGGCCAATGAGAAAAGTATTAGAATTTGGCACAACTGAGAGATTTAAACTTAATATTAACTAACATAGTGAGATTAAATATATTTATCGTCAACATCCGTTAACTAGTTTTGTTTTTTTGCAATTTAAAACTATTAATATTTCTTCTATCTTATATATAACTATTAATATTTCTAGTTTCACAGTTTGACAATATCTCTCTCGTATCACAATGCGTAACACAAACAAACACACGACTTTTGATAATATACTCGTAATACGTTTATTTATAAAATTAGTATTTCGTAATTGGGAACTTATCACTTATGAAGTCAATACATATGTTAGTTCAAACGGGAAATTCTTTTGTAACAATGATTTATGTCATATTATTATTAGGTGAAAAATAAATGAACTTAATGATCCTCAATTTAATACGTTATTTTCTCAGTATCTCTTGGGGAAGTTGCGGTGCCCGGCGCTGCGAAACCGTGGCCATGTTTTGAGGATCCAGTCTAACAAACTAACATTAATTTAAAAGTGAAAATTTTTACAAAAAGGATAAAATTATCAGTATTCAGTACATTATACCCATACCCAAAATTCTCGGGCTACCTCCAAGCTTAGATTATAATTGAATACTATTTCTTCTTTTTCTAGGATTTTGGAATTTGTATAAACTTACTTTATCTTATATTCCCTTATAAACTCATATTTTATTAGCTTAATTTAACGACTATCATTAAAGAATTATAAATTAATTATAAGAAGTCGTGGTTTAGGCTGGCGCTTTGTGCGGACTCTTCAACTTTATTCAGAGACGAAACAATTTTGGGATGAAATTAAAGAAACCATCGGAGCTCTATAAACACCTAAGAGTTACCAAAAGATATATCATCGAAAAATCTCATGATGATATTGTAACATCTCTTCCAAAAGATAAAAATGCATCAGAGCTGGAGTCACGACTTCAATTCCATAAATAATTCATGATAGGTGCTCAAACAAATAAAGCAGGGTTAGGATCTAGCGGGAAAGTTCGGGATATAGACTTAACAAAATTCTTTATTCGGCAAGATGAAAACGATAAGTATCGAGTGCACGCGATGAACCTAGAAATTCAAAATGAGTGGGTGACCATAGGCGACTTTTGTATTCCATTAGCATTGAGGTTTCTTACCTTACTTCATGATTGGTCTCCAGCTTTATTAAAAGTCTATCTAAATGCATTCCAAATGACTCTCCCAGATCAAAGTAATTTAGTAAGATAGGGTAAAGCTACCAAAAAGTCTTGCAATATCCGTGGGGAGGCAGTAGGAACTGCTAAACACTTGTTGGTAGGGTGTAGGGTGCTATTGGAAAAAGGTCAATACTCCGGCGCCATGATAAAGTATTGGAAATCATACATGAAGTGGTTAGTCATTCAGTAGTTAGAGTGCAAAAGGGTATAACAACCACCAAAAGATTCAAAGAGTTCATTGCAGAAGACTCGTCTAAAAAAACAAAACGAAAGCCTCACTCTATCTTGGAGGCGGCTTGCGATTGGACTATAATGATTGATACGTATGAGAGATAGTATAGAATTCCTGAGGATATTGTTGTCTCGACATCCAGACCGGACTGTGGGAAACTAACATCCCCAAAGATCACACAATTAAAGTAAACAAGTATTATGAACTGACCAACGAGCTGACCAGGAATAGGTATTTAGTTAATTTTAAATGTTAAATTACGCGGTAGAAGTGGGAGCGAGAGGTATAACCTACTTAAAGATCTTGGCCTCTCTAGAACCATCATCAATTCATTTCTAGAACGTACTTCAAAGGCGGCATTGGTAGGTTCATTCCAAAATTTGGTTAGGTAGGGAGAGGAGCGCAGCCTGTTAAGGTGATCGTGAATGCGTATTTTAAAGGGGCCCCTTAAACCTACACCTGGGTCGCAAGTATTGCAAACCGTAATCTACATTTGTCTATCCATGCCTGACCTTATATCCTTATATCCTCGGAAGTTTTTACGAAGGCCGTAGTCGTACTAAGTCCAGGACGGAATTTGTATTGAAATTTACTAAGGAAAAATTTGTTGGTTAAGAAAGTTCTGAGTTCTGTGCTTATTACATCACCAAGATAAAATAGATACTTTCATAGTTTAGATCTGCAATTGGCGTTGATACCATTCGAGAAAATAAAAACAATTCAATTTTTAATATCTTGTCATACAACGGCATTTTTAATGTTGCCTTATCTCAACTTCCTTTTGTTTAAGAAAAATTTATTAAGATCCAATAGAAATGTATATGATATGATAACATTTCAACAAAAGTAATAATAGTACTATAATATAATAAAATAAAATAAAATAAAAACAAACAAAAATCTAAAGTTTATTAAAAACACAACAATTCAAGCTCCACACAAAACGCTAAAACTATAATTTTTGAACAATAACGGCATCTCATGATCAGTTATAAAATTTCTGTCTGGTCTCACGCTCGAAAACGGATTGTGTTTTGGTTCAGAAATCACATCAAATTCGTTTCTTGATAATCTCTTAATATATCCTAAATCTTGTTTCAATTCTTCCAACGTATAAGAAGTGACGACAAATGGTATTTTTTGCCTTAATATACAACTTATAGATGAGGGCCAATTATCTTTGTTACTATATACGGACGATCGTTGAATGTTGGGGTTGAAGGCACACACTGAAATAGATATTTGTCTCTAATAAAGCTTTTCAAAAGAATAAAAAAAAGTCAGTCAGTCAGCCTATAGAAGCTCCACGACTGAGCACAAATTTCATTACGTCAGCCCTTTGGACATTTATATATTATATAATTTCTTCTTTCACATTCATCATACAATCATTTCACCATAGCAAATTTAATAACAAACTTCGTATTAAAATTTAAAGAATATTACCAATATTAGGCACAATGAAGTCGTCGCTCGAGTAATAATCGTGATAATTTTTTTTATCTTCAAAGTTAAATATCACACGTCGTTTGTTGGTGCGGCAGTTTTCACATAATCTGTATACAAAATAATAAAATATAATATATAAACATAAAAAACTATAGTCCACTTTTGAACGTAAAAGCCAACCTGAGGCACATTGATCAGAAACTAATTTTTATAACGAACTGTAACACTAAAGAAGTGGATTGAAATTTCAAGATGTTAGACATGGTATGGTTTTATATTTATTTATTATATTATTAAAGTAAGTATATTTTTTATATCTGTGTCTTATTGTAACATAATATTTTTATTTATTAATACTCTAAAATTAACTGACTTGTATATACACATCAAACTAACCAGTGGAAATTAAAAAAATATAGAAGGGGAAAACCTTTATTGCATCTGTTAACTGAAAACATACAGAATTCTAGAAAACCGTCGTTTAGTTCAGACTGAATTTTATATGTATGAAAATTTATATTTATTTTAAAGGTTGCGTGATATTCTAGATAGATTGAAATCTATATTAATATAAAAAACAGAAGATTTAGTCATGTATTTAGCTATAATCTCCTTTTATTTTTTTTTCATTGTATAACCTATTTATTAAAGAAAAAATAACACCAAAAAAATTCCTTCTCGGTAGAAGCTGAGATCTAAGTTCGATAAATAGGTAGTTCTAAACAAATATTTCTAACGTGAACGCCATTTTCTGTCTCATTTCCTAGTATATACAAATTATATATAAGTATTTCTAAGTTATACAAACTTGATCTTTCCAAGTAACTCCAAAGGTAGGTTCGACTGATTGAGATCTGGATCTATGAAGACAATTCGTAACTCCTTGACGTCGGTTAGTAAGTGAAGAAAAAACGTCTCCCATTTGTTTAAGGAATCCGCCTCCGATTGCAATTCATTGCCAATTGAGTGTATTGTGAATGTCGATCTCTGAAATTATAACTTACTATTCAATTTTGATAAACCATTAAAAGTATTCTCGATGATAAACCGAAATTTTTAAACCTTTAAGCAAAAAAAACATTCAAATCCAATATTATATTATTCATACCCACTAAAGTTATAATACTTTAAAATATGAAACGAAATACCTTAGTAATTCCATTTGTTGAGGGCGAATGACATTTCTTCATGAACAGCTGATAGCAGTAAACTGTCGTTAGTGAGGCAGATGCTATTTGAGTAAGTGTCGCGTATTGTATGTCACTTATATCTGAAATTAATACTAACAATGAATTGCAAAAATCTCTTAACATCGTGATATGGTAATGTAATATATAGAGATGCAAAGAATTTAACGAAAAGAGTATTAAATAGAATGTGGATGGCTCTAAGAAAGGTGGTCAGCGTAGAAGTCGTGATTGAAATACGATAGAAGTGATTGAAATACGATAGAAGAGCGTAGCAGGAATTGACGTATGATTTATTTAATATCGAAAATGAACAACTGGGAAAAGGTTGGTTCGATGATGATGATTAAAAATTAGTCAATTTCATATGACTATCTTGAAAAATTTTCTATACATATATAAAGCGAAATATTATTCACTGACTAATCATGAAATGTTTAACTTTGAAATATTGAGTAGGTTGTATATTATCGTTTTAAAACGGGTGTTAGAGATTAAATGGATATTTATCTATCATCGAAATCTGTATTTCGATGTTATATAATAATGTATATATGTCTGTACATATATACATTATTATATACTTAGGCTTTTGATTGAAAAATTAATTACAAGTTAAAATCAAACAGCTGTAGATACAGAACAGAAAACATTATATAAACTGCCACTAACCGACGACTAATTATTTTATAACGATAATAATTATTTTATCTAGCGTTATTATAGAATGGCCATCGCATGGCCAACATTGTATCAAATTGGTGCCAACTTGGCTGAAATATAATATCGGCAAGAGAGTTGATAAAATATAAACGTTTATATATATATAAATCAACTATGCGAAATTGCCCTTTAAGGAGTCTAAATATAGATTGAATCTGAATGTACTTTTTTAAACCAGTTGTTTTTGAGCCTTTATATATACAATAGTCATCAGTGTTTAAAAACCGAAATACAAGCCATTTAGCAGCTTCAAACTACAAACACACAGACGGACACATGAAAGGATAATTTAAAACAAAAGAATATGTATGAAATATTAAAATATAATGTAAATGGCATTGAAAATATATCTTCATTAGCTAGATATACTGTTTATGAATCAAAACTGACCTACTCTTAGCTCTAAATGAAAAACCTAACTTAAGTCTAGATACTATTTATTTATCATATGATTCAGAAGTGTTTGATTCTGGCAGAGTTTCAAATATGAGGCTAATTTAAATCGAAGACTCACTTTGTGAAAAATCTACAAGAAATCTATACTGTCTATTGTATCTATACAATAAATAATAAAGATCTGTGGTATTTATTATTGTAAAATTTATTATATTTAAAAATAGCTTTCTTAAGTATATAGTCACTGGCAACCACTAATTTATAAAATATATAAATGTAACATATACATACACATTGTTTATATCTATATCTTTAATCTATTAATTGATATAAATTTAAAATAATTATTCATAGCATTTTTGCTTTAGTATTTGTGGGAAAAATTGACAATGGATTAAATTTAGTTTTTCACAACGTTGCTATTCTGCACAAGTATGCTTTATATAATTTTTAGTCCCAGTGAAAACTAGCAAATAAATATATTCTATTCACGGCAAAATCGCAGGAAACTTTTAATATTTATATGTATACATATATATGTACTTCAAAACAGATTGACAATGAGCGCGTTGCATCGCGCAGATATTGATTTTCCGTTAGCGACCTACGACAACCCTGCGTGCTTGAAACCCAAACACACTATTCCTAAAAAAAACACACCTCGGTGCTATCAACGATCTGAATCATATATTTTGTTTACTAAAATAATTTCATTCATTCTTTCTTGTTAATTATGTGAATACCTACATTTTTATACAAAATGTTTTCTCTTTGATTATTGTCACATTCCTGTCTGATCACTCAACAAACCACGAAGTATCCTATTGGATGACGATTGCTAACACTTATTGGTAAAGTTATTTTTAATGATATATTTATTGTAGTTTCCTTTAAAGTAGAATCAAATGCTTTTTTTATTACATAATATGTTAAGATGATAATCTTTCTTGTACAAAAGATAATAAATGAAAAAAATATATATAGAGAGCAAAAGGTGTTATCGTAAAAGCATTTTTTTTGGCATATTTTGTTAGAAGGATTTATAATTTGTATTGTCGTGCATTAAAATACGTTAATCGACTTGTTAGTATATATATGTAGATAAAATACAACTTATAAAGTTTGATTGGAATATATTTTTAAGGTTTTGAGATAAAATTTATTTACTTATAAAAAACAGATCTTACCAATCTTCTCTTCATACATGGAACCAAGAACCTCGTTAATATTATCAGACATTTGATAATGTTCCAATACCTTTGTCGGCAATCTTGGCTCCATCTTTCCAAAATTCTGATGATACATCACCAATTTCTTGTATAGAGCATATGGTTTGCACCAACGTTGGTGCGTTGAGGGCAAATGTTCGGGATGGTCAGAGCAATATGATATCTGGAATTATGGAATATTTAATTCCTCATAAGCTTGACGCCCACTTCTTTTGGATGAACGCTTAATAACGTACTTTTACAGTATGACATAACCGCAAGACGTCTAATATACAATGCTTACTTGTCCACAACCTTCACAGTCGATCAGCTTCCTTTGCTTCCACTCTCTACACGTAACATCTGCACAAATTCGGGGATAAAGCATCGCCTCTTGCTCCCAAGGTAATAACTTTCTCTTCAAAATCCTCTCGCAAGATAAAATCACATGCATCCTCAACACTCGATATTCTTGACCCGTTATGTTTTTTGCCTCCGCGTAAATGTGTTTTTGGTCTATAATAATAAAATACAATAAATTCATCTTATATACAACGCCCCACATAGGTTTAATAACAATAGCTATTTAGTTTCATATGAAGAAGCATGCAATAAAAGCAAAGCAAAATATTAAGAACATTTTTTTTTAATTTTGGACCCTTTGTAAATTTCCATTCCCAAGGGGAAAACACAAAAACTGGTCTGTGCTAATATAACATTAAATCTAAAACGGCTTTTTTATGTTTTTTTAATTACTGCGCTGATAAAATCGCAGTCACCAAATAAATTTAATTGAGATGTACCTTTTAAATGGGCGATTGTAGACACAGCAAAACAAAGCGGTTGATGTTGAGGCCAGTCCTCATCTTTATGCTTTGGGCTACAATAGAAAACTATTGAACAAAATTGACATGGGATTCGGTTAATAATTTCAGTCTTACATAAGTGGCACAAACTTTGGAGAAAAACTTTTCGAAAATTATATTTATAAACAAACTCTTGATTCGTATTTTTAGATAAAACACCAAATTTTTGTATATTATCTGAATTTTCCCCATTTCTGTTTTCTAATTCTTTTACCAATTCATTTGATTTCTTTTCAATATCAACCGAGTCTTTTATTTTGACTTTAGCTTGAATATAATTAGGTGCTTTATGTTTTTCTTTTTTATAATCAGCGTTATTCGATTGTACAGGAATATCGGTGTGGCCTAATAAGTTTTTTGGCTGCGAAACTGGTGTTTGCTTTGTTTTTCTTCTCTCTTCTTCTTTTTGTTTTTCCTCTGGTTCTATATCATCAACTGGTGCAATAATATTTATTTCTGGATTATTTTGATATTGAAACGTACTTGCACTTTCATTTATCTCATTTGCGATTAGCTCGAATGTTTTATTAACATCGTCTACACTTGAAGTCAACGCATCTTCAAAGTTTTCTATAGGTTCAAAAGATAAATCTAAATTCAGATTCTTTTTTCTATCATGATTGCCATTATCATTTAATTCAGCTGTTTGTTTCTTGCATTTTTCTTGTGATGAGTCGGATTTTTGATTCGATTTTTCTTCTTTTTTTGATTCTTGGCCACTTTCAGTATTTTTACTCACGGCAGAAGTTTCCGCAACACTAGCAGATGTACTTGAAGTACAAGAAACATCTTGTTTACCCTTTTTCTTTGATTTAGCTTTCCCTTTATCCTTCCTGGTTGGACATACCGGTGCAGTGGTTTGTACACCCGTACTATTTTTTTGTAAGTTGTCTTTAGCGTCAAGTGTTTTTTGGGAATCATTTTTAGCGGGTACATTATATAATTGAGAATTAGTTTCGGAAGCAATTGGTTTTTCATTTCCTGTTTTATCAACAATATTTGCTCCTTCGTTTTTAACGCTTAAACTTTCATTTCCTGGTTTAATGGTGCTATCCGCAATATCTGCCGCTTTAGATTCTTGTAGCTGATTTTGAAATATTTCTTCAAAATCTTTTTCTATATTACTATCGCTGTTCTCAATATTTGTTAGCTCTGCTAAAGATCTTTCAATTGAACGTCTAAGCTCCTCCATATCTCTATTTACTTCGATCATTTTAGATTTGATATCTGTCTTATCAATAGGGGAATTAGTAATTTTTAAATTGATTTCTGTTACTTTAGTATTACTGTCTGCTTTGTTATTTTGTGCTTCAGATGATTCCCCGGAATCTTGAATTATTGGTACGGTAGTGGAGATAGGAATCCCAAGTTTTATTTCTTCGGGTGTCGTTATTTCTTGAATTATTGCATTATTGTTGTTATCAACAATCATTTGACTATCACTAACAGATCGAGGATAATCTATAAAGTCAGGTGTGACAGTACTAGTGTACATTTCTTGTAATTCAATACCACATGGCTTTGTTTGCTCTGATAAAACATTAGGACTATTATTTATAGTTGATAAAGTATCTAAATTAGAAGTTACAGTGGCCGAGGTAAGAGGAAGCTCAACATCCTGATTCTTTTTTTTCTTACTCTTACCTGTTTTAACTTGTACAAAATCACTTAAGTCTGAATCAATACCAGCCTCAGGTCGTTCCTCATTGTTCTTTTTGAAAATTTCAGAAGATTCGCATGTCAGTTCTTCACGATTTGTTATTTCTTTATGTTTATCTTTTTCATTAATTTCATTTTTAGTTTCAATATTTTCTTGAATAATCTTATTATCTATATGTACTTTTTCAAGTTGCGTGTTATCGGCTAGTTTCAAGCTTTCATCTGCTTTTATCAAAGATAGAGACACAATTTCTTTATCATTTGATTCTTGTAAATTCTTATTTACTTTACGTTTCTTTTCTACTGGTTTAGCTATTTGTGCCTTTGGTTTTGGACTTTGTTCTTTCAAACTTGTGTCATCTGTTACCACTATATTATCCTTTGTGACTATATTTTCTAGTAATTCTTCATTTTCCATCTCCGTACTCTCTGTTGGGGGTTGCTTTTTACCTTTTTTATTCTTGCCTTTTGGTTTTGAGACTTCGCATTTTATTATTTCTTTTAATTGTGGTTTTTTATCTTTGTCTAATAAAAGTCCAGGCATTTTGGCTGTATCGATGGTTTCATCCAAAGCATCAACAGCAGCCTTCAAAATTGTTTCTGAATCAGATATTTCTTGGTCACATTGACTTGGTGATTGAAGTAGCTTTTGAAAAGCAAGTGTACAAGAATTTTGAGTTTCTATTTTGTCTGATTTGTCAGGATCAAATCGATTTTTCTTTTTCTTCTTTTTCTTTTGGGTTGTGGCTTCTTTTTCTATGATTTCTATATTTTGTGGGCTTACACGAATAGTGGGATCAGCTATAACTTCATTTAACGCATCTTTTTCTCCAGATATTTGAACAAGAGGTGATAAAACATCTGCATCATCAATAAGTTGTGTCTTGTGTTTTTTATTTTTTTTCTTACGATCATTAGGCGCTTCTTGAGTACATTCTACTGGATAATTGTTAGTAGTATCCTCCAGTTCTTGATGTTTAGATGGTTTAGGCAATTCATCATGTTTATTATCTTCTACTAATATGTCTTTTTTCTTTTTACCTTTAGTTCGCTTGGGCTTTTTGGGAACATCGTCTATTAAATGATTATCTTCAACTATTAAAAGTTCCTGTACTTTACTATCTTCATTTTTTACACCTTCAATTTCAACATTTTCTGTTTTAGCGACATTCTCACTAACGCTCTCATCTTTTTCTTGAACAAGTTGCGCAGGTTTAGATTTATTTTTATTCTTGTTTTTCTTTGCATTCATCTTTCACACCAAGAATTATTCACTGTTAACTCTCACTCTTAATGTTTTAATGGGATAACGACTGCACAATACTAATATCAATGTTCGTCTGTTAGAATTGTGTGTCAACGTTTATTCTTATCCTAATATTTCCACGTGTCACATTTTAAATGTCAATTCCTAATTACTTTGTTTAATTTTATGTTTTGTATCGATGGTATAAGGTTCAATTTAGAAAAGCATTTCATCTGATTTTTAGCATGCCACTAGTAATGAGGAAGCGTGGCTTGCCAAAAGTGCATTCGCACAGTAACGGGACTATAAATAGAAGAATTTAAGAAAAAAATATACAAACCTTTTGGTTTATTGAATGTTAGTAGATACAGCTTTTTTATTTGATCATAAAATACTTATTAATAATTTATTTATAAAGTAACAGATAACATATAAACAACAGAAACATATAAGCAACAGAAACTTTAAATAATTTTTCAACAAAATAATATAATAACAATAATTGAAAAGGGTTGATGATTCTTTCTGCCATCACACCGTTCAAGTTTTATGAGGCATTACGAAACTTCTCAGTGCCATGTTGCTATAGAATGACATCTAACATTTTAACAATGGCATTAACAGTAAAATTTATAACAATGAAGCTATATCTAACACAATCTGTCTTGTAAATAAAATTGCTATGACCCATATAAATCTTTTATAAAAACCCAATGTACAACCCTGAGGTTATTGATAAAAATGAATTTACATATTTTTTAAAAGAATTTCAACCTTATTGCAATTGATGTATGGTGTATTATTAAAAAACGTGGTTTATCATCTGATTGAGTGGCCCTCGTTTTAAAATGCTAATGAAGGGGTTGCCCGCACCCTAAAAAAGTAGGCTAAGAGCTGGTTGAAATTATAATGTAGTCTATAAAAAATAATTTTTTCATTAGTTTTTTTTTTGTAATAAAATTAATTACTTATTTGATAATGATTGTCTGATAATATTTTTAATTGGTGCTTTAAACAATTATTTTACACACACCACCATACATATATATCTAGAGCTATTTTTAAAAATATCACATCGCATGCATCCGTCATCAAAAGTCACTTAGGGCTAGTTTAAACTAAGTATATATCATATAATTAAATATATCGATCTTTTGTTACTAAACTTATTAAAAACATTGAATAGAAATGAATAGAAATGAAATGACAACTGAAATAAGACAAACTATCTTAAGAACTCTAGTTACTGAAAACTTTTTACATGAAACTCAGAGTTTTTGTACAATACTATTTATCGTGGCTCTTGCACTATAAAGTTAGAGGGGTAAAAGTAGACTGCAGGGGGAGATAAAGGATACCGCGTAAACTAATTATAACTGCGCAAACGCACTCGCCGTGGACACGCGTGTGTTGTAGAGTACCTTTTATTAAAAGAACGAAATAACAGCATTAGTCTTGCTTTTATGTTTAAAAGCAATTTATAGTTATAATGAATCTCAAACTTTATTAAGATCATTATTTCATATTGTACTTTACTCTGGAAACTCTGAACTTTACATGGAAATTCTTTTCGACATTTCTACAATTTTTATAATAGTACATTCAAAGACAATTTTTACAAAATATAACCTTAATCGTCTAAAAACTCACCCTATTTCTGACAAAAAGTATTAAAATATGTACTTTATTTTTTGTTATATTTTGGTGCGTTCACATACAGACACACTAATTTTAGTTTATAATAAGTAACGATACAAGGAAAACATGAAAAATCCGCTTCCATATTATATTGACGTGCTACGAAATCCGCACATGTTTGACGCGTGCCGTCAAGGGATATAGAGTAGACGAACTCTATAATATCTATATTATATATATATATATAAGTATTAACCAGCTGTTACTAGGTTTTTTGTTTGAAAATCATATTTTTTTCTTGTGTTTATGTATTTATTTTTCTTATATATTCTTTTGTATGATCTTATTCTTTCTTATATACTTTTTATACTTATTTGTCCATCTATTTTAGTTTATCTCGTGATAGTTATTTTTAGTTCTTTAGTTAATCAATTAATTCAGTTAACATTTATATTTTGACTTTAATTAATATATCTTCAATTAGGTTGGCATATTTTCTTTGTGTACGCAGATAATAAAATCTTGTGATTCCATATTGGCATGATATATAAAAGAATATATTTATTAAATGAATTAAAATAAAATCACAGTGAACTCTCTGTCGTATCTACTCTATATGTAAATAAATGTAAATATGAATGTTGTGTTGAATAATTCCATGCAATGAAAACAGACGTGCGTGTCCGCCTTATAGAGAGCTTTGAATCGAGACAGCTGACTGTTTTCATACACATATTGTACACTATAAAACAAATTATTGCATTTTTTTTTTCTCGTTATTATTTAAAGGACTTTTATCTTGACAGACATGTCAGTTCTATAATAACTTAACCTTAAAACACACAGTAACTATTTTAATCAGCACATTATACAATATTATCGGAGGAGATATTGTCATAATAATATACTTCTAAAATATACTTATGTATACATTTTAAATAAATATAGAATGATAATACGATCCCGCGATCTTTCGGAAACCGTCCCGTCGCTCTACCATTTGAGCTACCGTATCGCTGTCACATCTATTAGTGCTCTTTCGAAAATGCTATCCAATGTTTCTAACATTGCGTGTTAGTATGTACGTGGAAAAAATAATAGAAAAGCAATAAAAAAAAGTGTTTTGGTATGAAAAAACAATAATAAAATTAGACAGTTATTTATGTCCATATAATAAATAATAAGAAGTAATAACAACGTACTATTCAAATAATAATAAAGTACGGAAGCTACATTTGGTCTAAATTTAAAGTTACAGAACAAATACAATTTACAGTAAATATATACGGAAAAAAATATGAAGTAAACATACTAAAGCATATATCTAATAATAAAATAATAATAATAAAAGAGATAATTAATAGAACTGTATTAAAAATAAATTATATCGTTTTTAAGATTCTTATAAACATAGTATTTTGTTATGGATTTTTAATATATGAGAAAAGTTAAAACTGTCATCAAGATTCGCTAACATATATTTCAAGATTCCTACTAACAAAGTCTGCTACTATATTTATATATTTAATACATGCATAACTTTTTTAGGATAAATATGTTTAAATTATATAATATTTTTGAAAAATTATTAAACAAAAAAAAATACGAACTACGTGTTTACTGTGAAAATTAATTAAATAAAAAGTAAAACTTTAAGTGTATATGTCAGGCTAAATAGATTTCTTTAAACATTTAAAGGCTTTTTTCCAATTTAATTGAAGCTAATTTTGAACTAGCTTTTACTCGCTGCTATTTTAGGAGACAAAATTATATTTATAATATCCATCCGTAAGTTTTAGTATTTTTTTATGCAAATATTATATTTTGGTAACCTATATCGTTATGAAATAGCTAGAATAATATGTCTGTATATGTATAACAATACAAACAATTTGTAAATGAAACAGAGGGATGGCACGCTTGAATATTGACCGGAAAAATCGAATACCTTCGAATACTCTTCGAATTTTCTGTATTCGTTTATTAGGAACAAATTCATTTATGTATTTATTTTTTACCGAAGAATGTTTACAGCAAAGATGGTATGAGATTTCTTTGCTGTATTAAACTTGAATAATTAAAATTTGTGTACAATTATAAATTAAATATAATAGAAAAATAATAGAAATATAATAGAAAAGAATATCTCTACGGACTATGATTGTTAATTTTTACTTTACAGCAGTTAAACTGTAACCATGTAACTTCTTATATGATAATGATACAAACAACTTAAAAACTCCATTATTGAATATTTCTTTACGATAATGAGTTTCGTTAAATACTACAAAAGTTTACGAATATTATATTCGTTTCGATTTACTATAGAACTCATAATCAGGTACCGTTTTGCTTGTGTTTTTAATTATTAGTAACTATGTCTACTTTTTTATTGTAACTTTTATGAAGCTTGACTATTAAACATTTATATACCCGGCTGTATTGACGTTCATTGCATCGGAATTTGTGAAATGAATCCACGCCGCGTGTCCGCCATACTTTGAGCTCATGAGTAAGAACCCGGAATGAGTTCGAAATTAGTCCGGAAAATTCAGATAAAATTAACGTGAAACGAGGAAAACAAACAAAAATATATAAGTAAAGCTAAATCAATTGTAAAATAGCTAGTATAGAAAAATGCTACATAAAATACACTTGTAGTAAATACTCTTTTATTCCAGTATTAATCTTTTAAACGGTTTGACGAATAATAAACAATGCAAGTCTATCTCGGTCGTGTTACAAATGGGATATTGTTTGTTTTGGTGTTAGGATAATGTGGAATGTCTGGACGTTTTTTCGTCCAAAAAATCACTAAGTGTAAGGATTTTTGCACAGAACAACACTATGATCCAGAAAATGCATTTTAACCAGGAAAATATATCTTTAAGTCCTCTCTCACTTATGTAATAAATAGTTCAAAGCTTATAAAATTATTTGCTAAAGGCTCTACTTTTGATACTTCCCGATTTTATTAAAGCCTCGCTGTAAAAGCTTTACGTGAAGAGATTGAAAATGTGATCAACAACCTACCTGTCTCTCAAAGGCAAAGTACACTTCTATGGGTGAAGTTAATCTAAACCTGATTTTATTGAAGCCCCGCTGTGAATAACTGGAGCTCATATAAAGACAGGCTAGACCGGAAACCAACAGACGGTATTTTAAAGCTTTTCGTGAAGAGATTGAAAATTAAATCAACTGCCCGTCTCTCAAAGGCAAAGCACCCTTCCGCGGGTGAAGTAAATCTAAATTACTAAGCTTGATCAAATGCCTGTCTTTCAAAGCACCCTTCCATGGGTGAAATAATCTAAATGACTATTTTTTTAATATATACACATAACCGTGAATACAAACATGAATACAATTAATAAACTGTCGATGCATTTTGTATAATGACTGCTACAGTTTAGCGTTTCATCATCCTTTGCTACTAGCAATGCCTCCGGCTATACTAAATGAAAAGGGGTAAAGCTGTCAGTGCTTTGTCTATACGTATCCACAAACAGACACAACACAATTAATACATATTGAAACGAGCGTATACGTTTCTTATTGATATATTTTAATACAATTAACTGTTGTTTGTATAAAGGTAATATTATTTATATATATAATTTAAAACTAAGAGTAATTTATATTTTGAAATCATTTTCTAACCTTTATGTAAGATTTCTTTTTATTATATTTTTCCGAAACTGTTTTCTAGACGAAACATAGTTAAGTAACAGACTTAATTATGTTACCTATATTTAAGAATTAAGTATATACGTTCGTTATAATAAGATCATTATGAATTTAGTTGTTTTTATTCAGATTTGTTTACTAATATTCCAATTTTCATAATAAAGAAGTAGAGCCCAAACTTAAGCGTGTTCCGATGTCGTTGACCTCGGACAAGTGGGGAGATTCCCCCGATTCGTGTCCATAGATGAAAATTTGAAATATTGCAACCCTATATAGATAGATTTTTTTTTGCATCATATCTTTACAACATCCATTCATATTCTTTTTTTAAATCCTTGACAGATATCTTTGTTTGATATAACATATTAATATTCATTAGTCCTTTGCTTATAAAATATATATTTTATTGTTTATTATAATGTCAATATTTTCATAGTGATTTAAAACAACTATTTATATTTTTCTATTAATTTTGTATTATTGTTAATATTGAATACTTTGTATGATTCGTTCTGATATTGTTTTATTTTGTTACGAATACAATGGAAACATGCAACCACCCTAATGGCGACTAAAAAAGCCACTGGCACCCCTAATAAAGACATTTACAGACGAATCTATACTCTATCTTATGAATTTAGAGCTCATTCTCCTTTGCAAATTAAGATCCTCGTTAAATAAAACATTAGGCTTGAATATTCTAAAATAGCCTTAAGCGTCTTCTAACAAGGTTTGTTTTTCATTGCGTATATATATTAAAAATACATTATTTTGGTAAAATGGGCTATCAGCCAATGGAATAGAGTCGCTTATTCAATGTAAGAACAAGTAAATAAAATTTACAAGGAACGCAGGGCTGAAGTAGGAAGAAAATATATTTCGTACTTCGATCAAGGTTTTATAAAATTATTCTTATTTTAAATTGTTTTTTTTTTTTAACTACGTGTTTAGGATATAAGACAAATATTATGTATGTATATATTTACACTGGCAAGAAAGATTCTAAATACTAAATTAGTATATAATAATTCGATGAATTGTAATAAATCTTGTAATAAACATTTTCTTTCACTAGCAAAAAAAAAATACAGCATGTATTCATTTTAGTGACAAAAAGGACTAATCATCTCATCTATATATGTAAACATAATATACTATTCTAATATATATATATTTATATACTAAATCTTACAAACACATGTTCCCAAGCAAGTATCTCTAGTAATGACGTCACAACGATAACTTAAAACAATAACAAAATATAATAAAAACATTATTTTGAATATATTCACGGTAATAATGTAGGGAAAGCAGCTGAATTACCATTTAAATTGTTTTATAACAGGGTTGACGCTTTTTATTCTCCTAGCAAATACAAATGCTCTAAAAAATCTTTACCGGTATTTTTTTTATAAATTACTCAAATACTTACTATTGTGGATATATTCTTCTCCGTAAATATGCAAAAAAAAATTGTTAACATTTAAAAAAATGGCAAACAAACAGACATACAACCTGGTGTTAACTTTCAGGAATAAACAAAGAATGTTAAAGCCAAGTCAACCACCAGTCAAAATTTCAATATTCTGACCACAGCGTTAGTTTTTTCTGTCCTGATAGAGAATCACCACTTATGTTTTAATATGTATAGATTTAATTTAATTTATACGCAAAAGCTTCATTGTGGTTTGGAATTGCCTTATTTGAATTTAAAGCTCATCAACACGGGCAGGATTTGAAACTGCGACCTCTGGAAGTTGTTTCTCGTCGCTATATCATCTGAGCTATAAGTATTGACGGATATTAAGGGTATAAAAGGTGGTTAAGAGACAACAAAGAGTATATCATTACACCACTTATCCAAAAGGGGGTAAAAATCCCAGCAACAGGCATTCCTATTCCATAGGCCTCATTCAGGCCAGGAGGCCTACCATAAGGCCTATCTTTTACAGCAATATTACAATAATCTTACTTTCCAATTCGTCCCAAAAGCAATATTACTTTAATAATGTTTCGATAAGAAGTTTTTATTACGTCATCTTAAATCATTCATTCTCGTATTTTCTTAATATATATTCAAAAATATAAATATTATTTCTGTAAAAGTGATAACCCTGTATACAGATAACCCCCCCACAGGCCAATCGAAGTTGCAAAATACTACCGGCTCGTTCTTTGTGTCTATAGAGCAGCCATTGTACCTGGGTATTAATATTCTGAGATGATTATAAAGTAAAAAATATATATTCATCAATTTCTATTTAAGAAATAGATGAATATATTATTTAAAGCAACTGTTATAAAATATAGGTACTTCGGTAATAAGAGATTTGATTTATTTTACATACTTGCCTTGTTGTAAAAATATAACTAGATTGCCTTGTTGTAAATGAAACGTTTTCTGATCAACTTGTATATACAAAACAACTTATCAATTTGTTACGACACAATAATAAAAATAATAATAATAATTAGATTATTACATGCATATAGACATGCTCAGCTATGTTAAGCGTATTATTGAAAAATAATAATACGCTTAACATGCATTAACGCATAAATTTTGTCAACAAACATTTATGATTATATCAAATTTAAACTAAACTTTGTAACAGATATCCTAACTAACCTATTAACCTTATATACATATATTTTAAATTTGTTTTACAATACTTCACAATACTTCTCTATTACATAGCTTTTTGTTGACAATTTTTGAATACAACAAACATACATATTATTCGATCTGGCAGCTGACTTGGTTTCATCTGAACGGCTAGCCTTCTTGGCACTCCGCCAGGCGAATAGCTTTATAAATTAGATCAAGAATTGGTACTATATACGTGTTAAACAAAATTAAGAATAAGTAAATGGCTTATTTTTATATTGATAAATCGTACAATAAGAAAAATAGTACTCTTGTTGATATTTTTTTTTTTTATAAATACAGTAATGAATCCCATCGAAGCCAATCAGCAACAAAATATATCTGCCATTCTTTTCTTCCAAATGTAAACCTCTTTGATTACCATGAACTTTATATTTTATAGACTTTTCATATTATACATAGAATCAAATCATTACTTTACACATAAAAATGACATACAATGCAAGTGAATATCAAAGAGAAGTTTCAAAACTAGGTTATAAATTTAACTTGTTCGAAAGCCACAAATTAAAATTATCCCTAATCTCAGTAATTTACTTCATGATCGAGATCTTGTTGTATACTAACCTAAATACAGAAGTTTGTATAAACGCGTTATAACTTCCTGCTTTAAATTAACAAAACAGAGACAATATGAAAGTAAATAAATAAAAATGGCTTTATATAAGAAGCTTATATGCTAATATCATTTGTAATAACCATTAAAAAAGCGCCTTGCCAAGTTATATTTGGCACTATTTTTGTAAGAAGACCAATTAAATACTATTCGTTTTATTCAATCAGCGTGAAAATTATCTAGTAGTACTCGCTCTAGAAATCTGGGGTCAAATTTTATTGCTTAAACATCAAGTAGCAAGCTTTTTAGGTCGCTAGGGATGGGTTGAGGCGGGCAACTTCCTTGGCCTTCTCTTACGTTTAAGGTCGCTTTTCGCGTAGCAAAAGTAAGGTACCTAGTTACGTGGAGCTCGCTCCCGGGATAGGATCGATGCCGGTGCCTTGTATCTGGTTTTTTCGGACACTATACCAACCGGGAGGGGTGAACGAACGGGGTTATGTAAGGAAGGATCGATAGAACGGGACATGCGCGCACCCTACGTCCAACCCTAGCATAATCATTCGCGCGGGCCGCCGTAACGGACGTGCCTTGTTTTATTTTTACCGCGTTTTGTTTCCCTTTCGTTCTTTCCGTTTATGATTTAAAGCCATCATGTCGAAGGGCGACAGTGAACAGCAAAATGGCTCCGGCGAGGAGTCCAAGACCAACCTGATCATAAATTACCTGCCGCAGAGCATGACCCAGGAGGAAATCCGGAGCCTGTTCTCGAGCATCGGCGAAGTTGAGTCCTGCAAGCTCATACGGAACAAAGGAGCAGCCTTCCCCGATGCATTGAACCACGCGCTGCACGGTGGCGGACAGAGCCTTGGGTATGCTTTTGTTAACTACCACCGCCCAGAGGACGCGGAAAAGGCCATCGCCACACTCAATGGACTGCGACTCCAGAACAAAACTATCAAGGTATCGTACGCCAGGCCCAGCAGCGAGGCTATCAAAGGTGCTAATCTTTACGTTTCCGGCCTCCCCAAGACAATGACCCAGACCGAGCTCGAGCGATTATTCAGTCCGTACGGTCGCATTATTACTTCTCGCATACTTTGTGAAAATTCTGGTGGACGTCCTTTCACCGGTGGTGAACAGGGCCTGTCAAAAGGTGTTGGATTCATTCGTTTTGATCAACGCGTAGAAGCTGAAAGAGCTATTCAAGAATTAAATGGAACTGTGCCTAAGGGAGCGACTGAACCGATAACAGTGAAGTTCGCCAACAATCCAAGCAACAACGGGAAAGCGTTAGCGCCGCTCGCCGCCTATCTCCCAGCAGCCCTGCGTTTCCCGGCGCCTCTTGGAAGATTCAGCTCAGGCAAGTCCCTTCTCGCTATAAATAAAGGTCTACAACGCTACAGCCCGCTGGCTGGCGAGCTGCTCGGCGGAGTCCTACCTGGGGCCGTCGGCTCCGAGTGGTGCATCTTTGTTTACAATCTAGCCCCTGAAACTGAAGAGAATGTACTCTGGCAGCTGTTTGGCCCGTTCGGGGCCGTCCAGAGCGTCAAAGTCATCCGCGACCTGCAGACGAATAAATGCAAAGGGTATGGCTTCATAACAATGACGAATTACGACGAAGCTGTCGTTGCCATACAGTCCCTAAATGGCTATACGCTCGGGAATAGAGTACTGCAGGTCAGTTTCAAGACGAACAAGATAAAGACGATCTAAATCGTCCCGGATACGGCCTAGCTGGAAGCTAGGACGGCACAGCAGGCGCGCACCCATACATACACATTAATACCGGAAGACATCACGCCCGGCCCGGACACAACCTGATCAGACTGTGTCTTCCCGATTTTGTACCTTAATTGTAAATTTAATCGATTTGCTCATTGTACCTCTTTGTTCGACGATCGCCATTTTCATTGCGTACAACTGGGTTAAGTGTTACGGAAATCAAAATGGCGGAATGGAAATGCGCATGTACGGATGAAATGGCGGACGCTGAATGAAGACACCGAGCGCGCAATAATAAGTTAAGAGGAGGCATCAAATGCTCTGAATACAACCATACATATTTAATAGTCAATAACAATGACAGTCAACTTCGCTTATGAACGGTTGTGGTTATCGAGAAATAGTTTTCGATTATAAATAAAATAATTAGCAATAATAGCCTAATGCTATTCTCACAATTTAGGCGATCATATCTTACGATGTACAGCGGCCGGCTCGGCTCGATTCGATAATGTTTGCCAAATATATTGTCACTTTTACGCCTCTGTCGCTCGCGGCCAAGTCTTTAGCTAGGGGATGACCGGCGGAACAGCCTCCGCGACTGAGGCGCTCGATCCAACTATAATAGAATTATTGTTAAAGATTGGAAAAATATATATTATCTATACATATATTTAATTCATATATTAATCTAATTAAGAATGAAAACTAATCAAAAACTGTGATAGGTTTTGATAAAATTTTAAAAAATAAATCTTGAAAGATCACGGGAAGTGAACCGAGAAATGTGGCGGTGGCGTACATAGATACATCACACGAGTTTATCGTATTATATAGGTGATAGGCAGTATTGTCGTAATGGAATTGCGAGTTGGGTGTGTACGTCAACCGATGGTAGGTAGGTTAGTTTTTGAGAAACATTTTGAGGTGACTAGAAATCAGATTACGCTTAGGGCGGTGTCAAAAATGGCACACGCAATCGGAAGATGGGAAAATCGATTCAGCATTCCCGGGCGAAGCGGATGGAGGCGTCTCCCTCCCCCCGCCCGCGCTAGAGCGAGACGGCGCTAGCCGGTCACACGGGTGACAAGAAAGTTTGCGGAACAATGGTGCATACTAGTCTAACGATGTCGTTTCGTAAAATCGATGTCTAAACATATGATCGGTACCTGCTATATTAATAATGTATGGATGCGACCCTGCGTCTATTCGAAGTAGGCTTTAATTGTCTTAGTTTAAATAAAAATTTGTAAATAGAAAGTTGTTTAAAAAATATACATATTAAAAATAGAATTCTCGCGTCAGATACGCCACCCGACACAAGTAATAACTTCTACCCAAGAAAAACAAAAAACATCGAACTTGAATAGATATATTATCGTGCCGTCCTAACGACCCTACGATTTTTGTAAAAAAAAATATATACTTAATATATGTAAAAACAGTTTTGTAACATTTCAGATATTAATTAAATAGGTACTCATTACTAACCAAAGATGAAGATTTAAATTTACAAGTATTTATATATTTATTATAAATTAAATGTAAAACGTGCAATAACTGATAGACAGTAATTTAATAAAAATATATTAAACAAATGACTCGAAGAGGCGTTGGTAGACATAATGAGGGACGTGAGTTCAGTGCCGCGTTCGTTTACTATTTATTGTAAACTTCGTTTATCCGAGAAAGCCACTCTTTCGGTTTCTTTATTAAAAAAAATAATAAAAAAACGCTTAATTTGATCCAGCTTGCTTACATTCCAATTTAGTGATAATAAGTTTCATAGGTTAAATTCAGAGTTACCATTTCAATCAGTCGCTAAAAAATATAATGATAATTTTTATACTATATTTTCTGACAGGTGACATTGTCACTTTGATAATTATAAATATGGTTGATGAACTGTGAGTGGTTGCACAAGTTTTGTAAACTAATCAATATGTAGTCGTCTTAGGTTAGTAATTGTTGTTTTGTGCTGTTCGGAGTCTCGACTCGGTCTTAGCCGCGGTGTAGGCGGGAGATTATTTAATATTATAATTATTAACCTCTAATGTTGTAATGGTAATTTTTTTCTATAATATTTTTAGATTAACCATTCATTTAGTGTATGTGCAATTGTATTTTTTCGTCTATTTATAGTAGGTGTGCATTTAACTTATTTAATAAATTGATTTATTTATTAGGGAAAATATTTCGGACGATAAATCGATTATAGTGATATTAAAGCGTCGTGCAATCGAGTGGGGATTTTGGAGGGTTACAATTCTGTTATGTTCATTGTTCAATTTCGATAATTTCGATTTGGTTTGTTCCATTATCGTGTATGTACGTTTGAATCGAAACAATAACACCAAAGTATTGTAAACTCATCGACTTCTTAGATAATAAATAAATATAATGTGAAAATGCAAAATATTTTGGAGGGAAATGTTGGTTAATATTTTGGTAAGATATGAAATAGTCACTTAGTTCTGATATTAGTAGAATGTTTTGTGCAGTCCCCTTGTTCTTTCGGTCATAATTAATAAAAATAATAATAAATTAATAATAGTGCTCAATAGCGTAGCGTAGAATAAATGAAACATGAAAAAGCAATAATAAAATATTGTGAATTTTTAACCGTTACACACAAAGTAGGTATGCTACAATATAATAATTAACTTAATATTTTTATATGTATTTTGAATATACTAATATAAAATTCATATCTACATAGATGTAAGCGGCAGACAGGCAAAACGTTCTACTAAATTTTGTGATTGGGGCGTTTATGACTATCGACTTATCACAAATCGTCATAAGATTAGGAAAATTAAGAAGGCTGCTTGAGAGCAATAATCATTAAATCATTCGGAACCTAAAGTTCCATAACATGTCTTCCTTAAGGAAGCAAAGAAAAATACGTTCTGAAATCGGTAGTCATTAATGCTTTGGAATCGCAATATATCTACAACTATATATAGATTTGTGGATAGGTCGTCGAAAATTTAACCCCGATAAGTGACAAGGGATAGTCAGAGCTGTCAGTAGCATAACTGCTAATTTTTGAACGGTGTTTTGATGCATTTTTTAAAAATTTTAAAATTTAAAAAAAACTAAACATAATTATTGGCAATCCAGAAACAATACTCTAATACGCATAGGCTAATTGACATTGAGGCTGTGAAATTAGCAAAATAAAAATAAAATTACACGTGGTGAATGATCTTAATTAATAAAAGTATGGTAAGGATTCACAGAATGATAGAGTATTTTTATAATATTCGGTAGAAATGCAATGAGAGTCGTGTTTTCGCGCTCTCTTTGACATTTGGCTGTCAGCTGTCAGCTGTTACTGTCAGGTTGAGCGTGTGAGCGTATGCGTTCCATTACACTCGGTTGACATTTCTACTTTCGTTCTGTGTTAAATCATGCAATCACGCGTACAAACACAAATTTAATAGCCCATATGTAATAAGTAAATCAATTGATTATTCCGACGATATTGCGTGAACCGCTGACTGTCCAGATAATATAAATAGAAATGGGAGAGGCAAATAAAAACTACGCAGTAAGCTTTATTATTGGATATGGGTGATATGGAATGGCCTTAGTCTCGGGCATAGGCACAAAATACAAAAACAGTGGCCGAGTCGTACGCTATTCCCATAGTTAAGACACACAATGAAGAAATGAAATCTTCCATAGGAAATAATACGTTAGCTTAACGTTTGCGTGAAAATATTTCAACTTTCTGTGGAACGACACTGGTTGCGTTAACTCTAGTCAAATGCTCAATAATTAAAAGTTGCATCTAGTGTTGTGGCTGCGTTTAATCGATAAGTTGGAATATTTAATCGCAAACAACTCGAGACATCGACTAAATGTGTTACTATTACTTCATACGTCAAAGTTGTAGTAAAAATTCATTGCGCAACACCTACAAAACTGGGAGGGCTATATTATTGTAAAATTATTAAATATTAATAAAAAACTGTGTTTGCTCATCAGGTACTTCCTCGTCTTTTGGATCCCTTTCTCTAGTATAGCTTAGCGTACGCTCCTTAATAGTTTTATAAAGTATAGCCATTTCCAAGCTACATTTTTGCCTCCCTATTTACAAACATTATTTTTGTGAAAACATACGACAGCGCTTTAAAACCGAGCCAGTTGAGAAAACATTATATAATCTATAAAATAAATTTTATCGAGCCTAAAGATTTTTCACTTTTTTAAACACCATATTAGAAATAGCACAGATAATTTAATAACAAAAATCGGTGCCGTATGTAATCGCAAATATCATATAGACAGTGAAAAAAGCCGGTGCGTATTGTTGATTGACAAAGTAACGATTTCTGAACGTAATTTTCGATTTATCTCAGGAGCTGAAGATTGCAATAAATATGTAAATAAACAGGCATCGGGGCTTCGGACGAGTTACCGAATAGTTTCGAATTTAAAAAATAATATTAAAATAATATCATGTAATATCAATTTCACTGTCTATTTATTAGGTTATTTTCGGTGTTGATTCCTCTACTGCTAACGGTTTGTTCCCATTACGTTATATAAAATGCATTATAATTGTGACACAACGAAATAAATCAAAGTCGGAACATTAATAATCATGTATAACTGGCCTAATTTTGACATAGGCGTAACATGCGGAATGGGAACACAACTGTCATAGACGTCAATGTAGCATGTGATACCTATACCCACAGCCCAACAATGGTGTTGATCCCAACTTCCAATTGTCTAAGGCTAGCGATATTAGGAAATGCAAAGTAAGATAAAAAATAAGTCATAAATATTGTAAGTTTTATGAACAGGTCGGATTTCGGCTGGACATTTGATACAAACGTTTTAACGTAATGATCTTCCGATTTCTATGGAGTTTCTTTTCGTCTTTAATTAAGATGTAGGTGTCTATGTTGGTTGTAACAGATTTAGTTGATATTATAAACGCGGTGTAATTCCGTGTATGCGGACGTTGCGTTGCTTAAAGACCTAGGTATATATATATATTCTTATTGTGTCTGTTTAAACAATTACCTCTACTTCATTATAGCTTTTGTGAAGATTTTTTATTTGCACAAGATACCGTAGTGAGAATGAGATTGTTAGAACTGAGTGTTGTGGCTCTTCACACTGATTTCAATTACAAGTGAAGAAATTGAAATTATTTTGTATGATAATTGGCGGTGTGCAAGAGCTCTAATACTTTTTTAAATTGTTAAAAACAGACTATAATATTTATAATTGTATCCATCCTCGTGTCTACTTTAAATCTACTAAGATTAGTTAAATATTTTTAAAAATCCTATCTCTAAATCATATTGAACTTCCTGCTAAGTCACAAAGTAACTCAGTTCTAGCATCTTATGTTCTTTATGCACTCTAAGTTGCATAATAGCAGAGCGAGCGCTACGAGAAGGAGTAGTCCGTCTATATCGTGCTATCTCTGTCTATTATCGACGGAGTACGCGTAGAGATTATTTAGACTAAATGTTGTTCCCTATATTTTAAGAATGCAGTTTTCCAAACTCGTATTTACCCGACCGGGTGAAAAGATGTTTTGCGTTTTGGAAAATTGCAGGACCGTTCGTTCGTTCGGTATAGACTTTTGAAAATACTCATAAAAGTAAGCATTATTAACCAAATATTTACATCTGTAGTGGTTACTTGGCTGTTTTATGTAATTTATTCATTAATTAATATTTTTGCGTCATTTATGTGTCTATAATTATTAATTTATTGGAATTAATTATAATTGAATAATAATAAAAAAAAATAATGAAAATTATCACATTCTTCTTCACTTTATACAATAGTTTTACAATATGATATTTAATATCCTCAATGGTTGTAACTATACATTTCTTGTTCTAAATATATAAAAAACCTGAGTTTTATTTATTTTATTTTTCACCCTTTACACCCCACGACTCCAACTTCATACTTTTTCCAAACAAACTTTTTGAAAGCATAATTAAATAAAAAAAAACCCTTCATCTTGTCATCAATTTTAAATTATCTGTGCATTATATTAACTGTGTTCTAGACATTCATAATAAATACTGTCAAGTCTAAATAAACAGTAACGAAATAATGTCAATGTTTTATATAAAATTACATTTTGTTATTAAATAATTGTTTAATTTGTAACCTTTTATGGAAATTAAAATTATTGAAATATTTATATTTTTATACAGCAGCAGTTCATGTAAAGTGTCATACATCAGCTGCGGCGACGACAATCTTATAGGTATATATTTTAAGCTAATATATTAAATATGAATATCATATTTGAGTCTCACTTAAACATATGGGAAAGCAGGTGAGTTACTTTCGAATTGAGGATAGCAGCTATTCTTTGAATTAATGATAGCAATGAAATTAACAATTATATATTTATGGATCTACAACCATCTATTCGTAAGAGCATACACACTCTAACAGCGAAATTTTAATACAGTTACAAAAGTCTTAAGCAAAGATCCTAATATTTTAAGTAAATACTACAGCATAGCGTAGCCATTACATCCATATTTCATTATACGATCTATGATATACTATTTAACCTTGAAGAATAGCTAATAGGTGTCTTAATCAATCAGAGAAGCACTAACTCACTAACAGCCATTTTACTATGCGATGCTATTTACGCTAGTTGAGATAGAGTGGCTCAAATCGTATAATGAAATAGGACCATAAATCTAGAGACGGTCTACGAAGGTCACACAGAGTCTATGCCATGTAAGTGTCCAAAAAAGGACACTTTTACAAACATGAAACAGAATAAAATTAACACTAAAATAAAAAAAAATACATTCAAAATAGCTGGCCTTGTAAAGTCATCTGGAGCTGCGATCATAATACACTGATGTAGAGGTGGGAGTTATCAGTTTTCATACTATGCTGTTGACATATGACACATTTTACAACTTTGAAATCTTATTTTAGCTTACGGATGAGGAGGATATGAGGAGTTACGGTAAAATGAGACATAAATAAATAAATAATCTACTTCCAGGACGAATAAATTTTATGCTTGACTATATTCTATATAAATAATAAAATAGTAACGAAGCAAAATCTGTAAATTGACTATTTTGAGAAACTATTTACGTACGTGTTAGTAGCCTTTGTTAGCTTAGTTAGCCCATTTCAGGTCATGTACTAAACCAAAAACTATTAACGGGGATATAAGTTCAAAAACTACAAATCCATACATTATATTATGTTCTAAAGTTTATTTATAACGTCATAATATTTAAGTAATATCTAATAATATCATGTAATATAATATCATTATATGGAACAGCTGTTCCTTAATGATAACTGAACGCTTATAACATATTATCGTTGATTATAAACACGTGGTGAACAATATTTCTAAGGAAATTAACACGCACGGACATTGGATTTAACAAACCAACGTGCTAGTTTACGTCAAATACAAAGTAATTAATTTTAATAAAAGCGTGTGTAAACACGAAATGTTTTTACTGTGTTTACATGAATGAATGAGTATATAAAGTTAATGCTTCATAATAATTAATAATTTCACTGTCCAATTTAAGCGGCACTATTTGACCTTGGAAAGTAGTGAGTAGAAGTCTCCACCAATCAGAGAGAAGCATTAACTCACTAACAACCATTTCACAATGTCATGTTACTACGCTAGTTGAGATAGTGCCGCTTAAATTGTATAATGAAATGGGCCTATAACTTTTACAGTATTAATGGGTCAAATACGTAAGTATAAGCCGATTGGGTTACCGACTGCGACTTATATCAACTAATCGTCTTGACGCATTTAACGTTATAGATTTAGACAAGAGTTGTTAAGACTAGAAAGTTTCAGATTCACAACTCTCTAGATTTATCAAAATTCTCTACTAATACTAGCCTTGATAAAGACAGTCATATTTAGAATGTTTAAAATTTATTCAAACGGGAACAGATCGTAGCTAGCCAGCCTAAATTTTCAGTCTATTTTTTTTATTTAAATAGTCTTAACATGTTTATAAACGTTTATTTTATTTCAAAAACAACTAGATGACCAATGATCAAGTGTAAAAAGTTAAAAGCATAAATGCAATACACGCCCTTCTCTAGATATAATAATAGATGACTGCTGCGCCATCTGTCAGTTATTACACTGACACGTTCGATTATGAAAGGGGCTGGATATTAATATATTATCCAACGTATTTTCGATATAATTCTTAACCTTGGCACAGAATACACTTCATAGAAAATGTAACATATATGTATATGAAACATATTGTTGTCTTCGAGTCAACAGTAGTTTTCTTTATTTTTTTTAAAGATTGTTAAACTCGTAAGCTTGTACCTTCATTATTAAATGGGTCACAAATGAAAAACATTTTTGAAAGCTGATGGGTAGATTCAGAGATGATACTTTTCAGTTCAATTATATAAGTACAAATATATGTATATATATGTAGGTATATTATATGTATATGTTACTTTAAAGGAAATTTACCTACAATGTTGATGTGAAAAAATGTAATGTAGAAATTCCAAGTACACAATATAATTAGTTCTTAGTATTAAAAATGTAAAACATAACACTAAGTCACGAGATTATCTTGAAAAAACTAGAAATAGATATAAAAATAGACGTAATTTGAGTAGTATTGATTTTCTATCACGCATCGGTGTTCATAGCGAGCTGTAAGGTTGAATTTGTCAACGTATAGGGTGGCCTTGATTTAATAATAACCGTACACGGAGGGATGTTATAAAATCAGTCTGTGTAGGAATTTGTGTTTATATATGTTTGGTATATTAACTCTTAAACGGATTAACAGGGTTGTTTTTTTTTTAATATTAGGTATAGGATTTTTTTTATGAAGAATTTGATAGACAAACAATTCGAGTTGCTTATTTTTATATTTTTAAATATCTATTAGTTTTTAATTAGATATGAAATGTATATCTTCGTTTAAAATATATATTTATGTGGTTTTGTTTCGTATTTAATATATTTGATATATCCAGAAAATACATATTTGTTAAACATATTTATATAATACTTATATATTTCTTCAAGGACAGGGCTTAAACCTACGACATCTGAGATACCATCGTTGTCGCATATTTTATTAGAATTTTAATAAATTTAACATTTTTTGCAGGTTTTAAAAGAAATATTTTATTTATTTGCATCGGACGAGTACTAATAACCTGCTGAGTTCAAGAAAACTACATAAGTAATACGTTTAAAATTCCTGACTTTATTCAATATCATCTAGTAAAATAAGGAATGCTTAAAACAAACTTTTTCTGTAATTATTTCATTTGAAAACGGATTTACGCTTAAAACAAGGTTGTTATCAAGAAATGAGATATTTCCGTGTGATATCCGTGTCAGCGGAGTCAACGAACTTTAGGGTGATTTCGCCTATACTCGTATATTTAGGTAAGTCTTTGGGTACAATGACTATCGTTACGAACATGTTGGATTTGCTTTTATCATTGTTACTTTTTTTTTCCATTAATGTCTATGAACATGTCTAGCCATGTAAAGGTTATTTAAATTTAAATAAATATAGAATGAAAAATTAACTGGTACGCGCAGGGATTCGAACCCACCACCTCTGGGAAACCGTCCGGTCGCTTTACCAATTGAGCTACCGTATCGCTAACGATACAGTAGCCAGACCGTATCGGTTTTTATTTCATTCTATATTTATTTAAACTTAAATTGAGTAATTATTAAAATATTTTTTTATACTTTATATGTTTCGTAAAAGTAATTTGAATCTTATTATTTTAGTTTTCTGTTGGCCTATCATGAACAATTTTCCTTTTAATTCGTCTTAAAAGTAATATTACTTTAATAATGGTTCCATAAAAAGTATTGGTTATGTCATCCTAAATCATTTATTCTTTTTTATAGGAAACATCATTAACTCGTACCTCTAAGTGCGTTGTGAAATATTGGCCTTTAAAGAAAGCATTCATTCCTTTACAAGACTAGGCTGGAATAACACGATATTGTTTTATAGAGCTCATGGTAGGCTTGCATATTATTTACATATTTAAAAGATTTTAATTTAAAAAAACACAAGCACGCGAACACAAACAGGGTTGCCATAGAAATAATTAGATTCAATTACGAATGCAAATAGGGGAAGTTTAATTATGATATTAAACGGGGTTGCAATTTAATTATGACAAGACACGGACTTTAAATGACAGGGTTGTTGCTTGGGGGTAACAGTTGCCTTGCCAAAATATAGTACCAATTTTAAGTAAGTTGTTATTATAGAATTATTCTAATAATGGATTCGGGAATTTTGTTGTAATATGCAAGTTAATTATAGCTTTGCTTTACAATTGCTATTTCGGTCATAAAGTAAATTGAAACCAAATGTTAACAAAATGTATTTGTATATAACGTTGAAAGGTTACAAACATCCAAAGCCTTTTAATTGAAGGATACATTTTTAATTAATTATAATAAAGTTTCTGAATTGTAATGATATGATAATACATATTTTTTTTATATGGTATTGACCTAGAGATAACGCATGATAGGATACCTAAAGGTTTTATGGTAGGCTGGCAAGTGTGATAGATTCATTAATAGAATGTATTATTATCGAGCAAGCACAAATGTCCTGTCAGCAGCCGGCGAGTGGGATAAGTTTGGTGTAGCTGTGGACCTACATCAGGTGTCGCCTCTAAGTCCCTACACAGACATCAGACAAACAGGAGACAGCGTTCTAGTGCCTGCCTTTTGCTGACCATATTGTATTGTGCAGATCAAACTTGAAAATGGCAGGAAAACCAACGAAATTCGCAGTGAAAATCAGCTAGACCAAAACGGAACATTTCTTGTGCAACTTTGCAGCTTTCCACTTTTGTTTTGCCTTAGATTGCGTAATCCTTCGAGCCTGCTCCGGCTTTCAATACCTCGGTGCAGCGCAATATGATGGCGAGGTTGATAGGGATTTAGAAAACAGAATAAATGCCGAATCGTTCCAATAGCGACAGGCCACAGACACAACAACAACATACAATTTTGATGTAAAATAGCAAGCACAATTTACTGTGGTTATTTTAAACATGTTATAGTCGAATGCCCCTCAAATTATAGGGGCAAATATAAAAGAGCATCACTTATGAAAAATAAAGAAAGGCCTTAGCCTGTGATGTTCTATGATACTGAACATTGGGTGGTCAAAGAATTATATGAAGGGAAACTGCAAGGTACTAAAACGTCACGTCTATTAACATTACTTAATAGACGTGCAGCTAAAATGTTTTTTTTTATTTGATATTCTTTTCGGATAGTTTTTACATTATCCAGTTCTAAATGTAGGTTAAAAATGGAATTTAGTTAACTCCTCAATAACTGTAACATTAAACGTGTTCTTGTATCCAAGGCCTTTTATAATAGTAAAGAGTATGTTGACGATAGGGAGGCAAGAACCTACTTGGTAACATGATGCTTCACTGTATCAATTCAAATTATAGTCTATTATCATTACTACAATAAGGCAATATATAATTGATAAGATCCGAAGCCCTTTAATTTTCTTTAAATAAGCGCCATCTCTTAAAATTACTTAGAACCACGCTATAATAAGTTAAACCATATAATTATACCGCCATCTGTTAGAATCGAATGGAACTAACAGAAAAGTGTGACTGACAGATGAAGAGAAACTGAAAGACTGAGAATCGGTTCAGTAGTCTAGGAATCCATGGTGGATAAGATACTGACACGTAACAATGTACAGATGAAATTATGACAACAACTAGCATTCGATATGTCATCTTGAGTCTTGAGCATATATCAATATTTTTTTCTTTTATACACCCTAATTTAGCAAAATTCCGCTTATTTAGTTGTACTATAATAAAAAAAAAAAAAACTGAAAAGGCTCTTTCTTATTTCTAATCTTAAAAACGGCTTATCAGATTTTGACGGGATTTAAACACTAAGAATTTAAATCATTTAATCCACCACTTATTTTGTTTATTGTAATAGGTTAAAACCAATAAAAAGAAATGAGACAATATTTGCAAAAACTATTTTATAAAAAATAGTACTTTGATCAACTAGTAAGATGGTTTCCAACTTCGCACATAAAAGTTTCTGTACCTGCAAGAATAAAATATATAAGAAAATTAACTAAAATAAGTGAATGATGAAAAATTCAATAAACAAATGGTCTAGACAATTGGCAAATGCACATGTATACCTTTTAAGTAATATATTATATATATAATTAACAATATACCTTTATGTTTGTTCACATGCATCCTTAACTCTCTTATACTGAGGAATTGTTCCTGACATATCCTGCACCTGTAATGGTATTCCACCGCCTGTAACAAAAAAGATTAGATTACTATAGTATAAGATTCCACACTCCAAATGGCAGCTTTATTTGATAAAAATTAAATATATGCATGCAGTCAGTTTGAATAGTAACTCCTCATACCTGCTCAATTACGATAGTACTTACACACAAAAAAGGAGACAACTATATTATAGACAATTACAGATCAATTAGTTTGATGAGCTATCTGCACAAAATGTTCTGAATGATAAAATACTTGGAAGATTAACACAGAAATTAAATGAACAAAAACCAAAAGAATAAAATGGCTATTCCACTAGAGATCATATTCATGTAGTTACTAGTAAAGAATAATGAGTATGGGAAAACCTACAATATCTCCTCTGTCAACTATAATGGAGTCTTTGATACCTTAAGTCACAATTTCATCTACAAAGCACTAAAAAACCAGGGAGTTGAAAATAAACATATCAACATTTTAAAACATATTATATATAAAAATTACAAATCAAGAGAAAAAGTTGGAGATATATTCCCATTAAATAAAGGAGGGAGACAAGGAGATCCATCCTCTCCAAAATTATCTAATAAGAGATATTTAGATATTTAAATTGGAAATGAAATATTAGGAAGAGAACAAATTTTGTTGATGTTGCCAGATAAGTAAAATAACTAAGTGACAATGGACTGGTCACATGATGAGATCCAAGGTAGAAAAATGGTCCAAAACCGTAACGGAGTGGTATCCTTGGGAGGTAAAGCAATGTACAGGCAGGCAGGTCAAGATGTGCAAGGATGACTTGCCTAAGAAATGGAGACAGTCTGCCAAGGATAGATTAGGATCTATCATTGGCAGACTGTCTCCATTAGGATGGAATAGTCTGAAGGAGGCCTACATCATAGGACAACCTGACCAGGAAGTCAATGTTTTTAGCAATTAAAATTAGTAATCAATTTTGATAGACATGCTTAGTTGTTAGAGAAATAAAGGCTATTTTTACTATTTTTTTTTTATTTTATGGAAGCCTTATAAAATCCAACAAGGTTCAAACATATGAAACATTTACATATATTAATAATAAGGAACTCACAGCAGCCAAACTCCTAGAGACAGCTCTCTTGTGTCTTCTGACATCGGTCTCCGAGTGACATTTCATATGAGCCAGTAAATTGTACACGCTGATACATGGTCGTTTGCATATCTGACAGGTTATGTTCTCTGTAAAAAAAGGCATACTTTATTAATGATTATTTTTTATTGAGTAAATTCTCAATTAATATTAATCACATTAATATGAAAAACAACCTTAATTTTTTAAAAATGGTACAAATAAAATGGTGAAAAATGTGTATTATTAGACCAATATGTGTTATGAGACAAAGAGATGAAAAAGGAAAAAATGTAAATTTAATTATTGAAAACAATAGCTTTATTTGCTGATTATAAAAAAAAATCCAGATTAAAATATTTTAGGTGCAGGATGAAAGAAACAGAGCTTTGCATTTATATTAGCTACAATCAAGTTGCACTAAACTATTGTTTGTATAGCACCCACTTTTATCGTTGTTTTTGAATCCCCTCCAGGATGTCTGGTAGCATGGGGCGCAGATCTTACAAGATGTCACTTCCTTAAGATACTTTATATCATCATCTTCTGGTACATCTCTGTGAATAATATATGTTTTTATTAATATTTTAGAACACTTTCTTTTTTACGAAAAATATTGCATTAAAAAAAATCATGAAAGATTTTTCAAAGAGCAGTCCATATCAAGTAGTAGTCCAATGTTAAATCTAATGTTAAACATCATAAATTAAGTTAAGGAATAAATGGATGAGATTGCCATGTTTTCCTTAACAGAAGTTATTAATACTTAGATTTAACATAAATCTTAAGGTTGAATTAAAAATAATTTACCCCTTTCTCTCAAATAATTTGTATACCAGTGACAAATTATCCTTCCTTTTGTACACAATAAGTGATTCCACTTCTTTATTTAACTCCTTTGTAATTAAAACTTCTTCTTTATTATGGAAAGACTTCCGTTTCTTGGACTCCAACAGTCGGTATAAATTGAGGACTTTCTTTTCTCTGTATTTAGGTAGTACTGCTTGAACTATTTCCGAACGTTTGACACCTTTTTTATTCTCCACACAAATTTTACTGTGCATAGTTGTTTCAGTTTTACCTGAAAAATGAAAAAACAACATTGAAAAATGAATTATGTTCTAAGAGATAGTTATCAAACTACTTTTTAATAAGATAGGATCAGATTATTGAAATATATAATATATTATAATACTGTGAATACCATACCTGTCATATTATTATACAAATTTCTAAGCACAACAGTCCTTTTAGAAGACACTGTTTCTTCCTTATCTGCTCTGAGAGAGGAATCATAATTTCTGAAGTGTTCTAAGCACAAATTGTTCCAATTTTTGAGCTTTTGAGTATTTCCCTCATCCCTTAGAAGAGCGCGAACAGGCAAGCATAACGGATCTTCGTAATCAGGAATTCGTATATCCAGTTTTTTACGGTTTTTATCGTATTTTTTTATTTGAACCTTATTCGAAACATGTACACGGTCTGTGATGTCTAATTTCCTAACCGGCACTTCCCCGCGTCTAGTTCGTACTCCGCTTTGTCGTTTTTTCTTTTTCTGCGGCAAGTCATCTCGCGGATTATAATCTGAATCCTCTTCGTCTTTTTTTCTCCGTTTACGACGTCTGTCACTGGAGACTCGTTCCACTAGCAAGGTGTTTCGAGGAGACTCTTCTTGTATAGTATCATCAGGTTCCACGACTGTTAACTGAGCTGGGTCCAATTTGATCTGGTTTTCCACTTCAACAGGATGCACACACAGCTGAACAATATCAGCATCCTCGTCTAGAAACTCTATATCACCTTCGGCAGGATCTTCTTCTGACATAACTGATACAAGTTGTTAAGAACAATTAAATAAGAGATGATTTAAGGCGCGTTTTATGTTTGAAATATATAATTATTTTACTAAATTTATATTATTATTTTATTAATTACACTTTGATAAAAGTTAGAGGAGAGCTTTTATCCTAATTTTTATTTGTTATTAAATGTACTCAAATACACAATTGACTATATTTAGTATTTACAACTGCTTGAAAATCGAAGTTCAAATAATTATAAAATAAGACAGCAATAAGTAGAGTGCCCACAGGTAATTTATAGTAACTTTATAGTATTCCTACCTCTATGGTAACTTTATACTCGATACCTTATAGTATTCTCTATTCTGTGCTCGATAACTACGAAATACAAATTATGTTGAGACCATAGACAAGACGTAAAATATACCATAGAGCTGAAGTGGTTCAGAGTCAATAACCTAGGAAACTCATCTTATATCTTGCAACAGCAACATATATATAGATTATTTTGTTGAATCCGTATTCATTTTATTTACTCTATTTATATTTATTTTTGTAGAAAAACCTTTTAAGCCAAATTACATCAGTATTCGGCGGTGAATCTGCAATATTCTGCGTATATTTTATACTCTGTAGCCATTAACTTTAAAATTGGCATAGTGAAAAAAAATTAGAACGCAAGAATTTTTGACAACATGTCGGATAAGTTAGTGTTTTCCACTATTTTTAATAATAAATTGTAAACTATTTGCATAAGTTATTATACAAATCCTCTTTTACAATGAATAAAAACTTACTCAATAATATAAATAGGTTGTCGTGGTAGTTATATTGTTACATTGTGCTTTTCGCGTGTACAAAATCAATAAGTTTTGTTTGTTCGTAGTGAGGATTTACTTGGAGATGATTTAGGAGACCAAAGCCTTGCAGACTATAACCTTGGAAATGAAGAGGAAGAACAGCTTCTAGCGGATGACTACGATGGAGGATCGTCACAAAATGTGCCCACAGCCAGTGCATATAGGGAACCAGCGGAATTGGTTCCTACGGAATATTCCTCTGGAACGTTGGAATACAGTCAGGTAAGCTATTTTTGTTACTATGTGTTATTTAACTTTCGCTGATAACCACTGTGTATAAGTCCACCATTATTAATTGACAATAGATAAATTTTAAAGAAACACAAAAAGTTGAATCCAATATCACCGTTTCGTCGTGTTTATAGAAATAACAGAGAAAGCTTTTAAATTCACATTAAACAAAAGTAAATACTTACTATAAATTCTTTAAACATCTTTATCATACATATCATTTAGCTGATTATATGTTTCATTGAAAACAATCATTCATATCATCCACTACAACAAGCATTTAGATACTTTAACAATTACTTTCGCACAATAACAATGGATATACCAACAGCCTCCATACATCCAGCCTGAGACAGAGAGTGTTGTACCGAACATAACAGTGGAAGTACCGAACACACAATCATACACACCATACAGAGAGACATATGAACAGGAACATGCTGTACCACCAGCAATTGTAAGTAATATATATATTATTAGTAGATAAATGATCTGTATGTGACAACTTTCTGAAATTATTTTAAAATGGCTAACATATCCAAACACATACCTTTAAAATGTCCGTTAAATATTGAGGGTGATATTCTTACAGCCTGCAGCTCCTATTGAGTCACCACAAATAGTGCCTTCAGAAATAACTGGACCCGCAAGTGAGTGATGTATATTTACTCAATTTAAGAGCATTTATTCATGCTCATGCACATATAGTTTTTAGCTAAAAACTGAAGTTTTTCAAACTCTTAAACCTTTTATTTAATATTTATAAAACTAAATATTTATTTCAAGAAAATGAAAATTATTGGATAATTATATATATCTATGACCTATGATGAATAATTTATTATATATTATATTATAGTTATATACCAGATAAGTAAATACAGGTAGTCCTCATTTCACTTTAGATTCAGGCTTAAATCCTAATATCTATAGTTACTTACATATTATGCAAACATCATTTTAAATAAGAATTGTCAATATCTTACAAAGCTTTGTAGGGAACCCAAAACTAGTATTGTATTGTACATTTTATTATGATTATTTATTTTGCATTAAAATACATATTGAGGTGCAGCCAATCTGTGTTTTTCAGATTGGCTGCACCTCAATATGTATATCAAGTATGTCTAGTTACATGATAAATATAAATATTTTATTGTGTACTATCTGTAGAGTTGGTACTATTTTTTAGAATACAAAACTCCCTGTGTCTTGTTCATTATGTGTTCTTGAAAAATGTTGTGAAATTTTTCATTGAAATATACATATTTTTGTATTACAATACAGGTTGCTCTTACAGATAGGCTATTTTTATAAAATAATAAATATAAAAAAAAATATATTTTACATATTAAAATCATTGTCAATATTTTTTATTTGGTAACACTGTTATTTAAATTTTATTTTATTAATATACAGATATAGAGAATCAAGAAAGAAGCGGAGAAGCACATACACAAAGATTGCCATTACCAAGAAATATTCCAGATTCTTTAGGTATGTATATTATTTATTTAGCAATGTTTGTTATGCTCATTAAATATAATATATAATATATGTATACTATGTTCAATAAAAAATACTTGTTTGATGGCTACTGTTACTAGGTTTGTAACAGTTTGTTTTTGTATTGTCAATGTTTTTTTAAATTATTGTATAACCTTCAGTCATTTAAAGCACGAAGTTCTTAGCCAATGTAAAGTTGTTTGTATGATTTGTGAGGATTAACAATTATCAATTTACATACATATATATATTTGATATTTAATTGTTGACCAGTACCTAAAACAATACTAAAAAAAATGCCTTTTTTTACTCATATTCAAGTGTAAACTATATAACGACACTGAAGGGACTGTATTTTATGACATGTCATCAAATGTAATTTTGGTAATAAAGGAAACCATTTTTCCATTAATTTAGCTTCTTCCAGAGCTATTTTAATGCTCAGGCTCATCTATCTCATCTTCATGCTAGTTCTTGATTCTCAATTTTTCTCACTGAATGACAAATTTCTTTGTCTGTCTTTGTCTGTGAGTGGAGTCGTTGTAAGCAGGCAGTCGAGTTCGATATGCATGATGTCGTTAGTGGAGTTTATTACGGGCTATGACACTAAAGCGACCAAAGAACGAACAGCTCCGTAGTTTTTACTAATTTTGCTAAATTACAGGGTACTTTTGATTTCTTGTTGTTATTGAGAGAGTGTAACGTATGGAAGAGAAGCTAATCCAACCAAAGCCAAGATATTTCGACTCTTCGGGGAGTTTGTCGTTAAATCGAGTGTCGTTACATGAGCTTTCACTGTGTATATCCAATGTATTAAAAGTTTATTTTATATAACTATATATAATAAAATGTACAAAATTTCAGATAAAGTGTTCGTGCCAAGCTTCCCCGGCAGAGGGCGCTCGTGGAGGAATCCGAACAGACACTACAAACCATACAGACGATACAACAACTTCAGAGTTAGTAGAGTGGTATTTATATGGCTCAGGTTCATAAAAATATACAAGTAATAAACCAGAAGGGAAAATCTATGATGGTTTCAGTTGTTTGAATAATTATTTTTCATTTGATTATCTATCTATTAGAGAAAGTTTAAGTCTATAAATATTTTGTATTATTTAGCCACAAAAAATCTATTGCATTTATTTATTTTGCAGGGACATTTCAACCCCAGGGCGTCATTCCAACCGCCAATACGTCCACAAATCAGACCGGAAATGCAGGAAATACATCATGATATGCCGCCAATGGGACCGGAAATATCGCCGGAAAGACCAATTTTACCTCAGGAGTTACCAATTGACAGACAATTCAACCAAAACTTTCAAAGATTCCAATTCCGGCCGAATATCGACGATAGGCCCAACTTTGGCAACATTCGGCCAAACTCTGGTCCAATGTTCTACCAACGTCCAGCCTATAATCCCCGGTTCCCTCCTATGCGTGAGATAATACCCAACACCAATCATTTGCCTCAAGTGACGATACGCCAACCATTGCCATTGCCAGTGTTGCCAGTAAAGGAGCCGGAAGTGAGGATGTTACCAGTCTCCTTACCTCCAAATTTGCCACCAACCGGCTTGGCCGGAAAGAAAGTTTTGATAAATCCACACTTCAAAGGAAATTTTCAACCTCCTGTTGAAGGTTAGTACAACACTATTTATTAATAGATAATATAAATGAATTTTTGAATTGTACACAACAATGGTGTAGAATGGTATGTGACCGTCAGCCCGCAGTGGAGCAACACAGCGTGTGTGTTAAAATGACATGTGTAGGCTGACTATGTATTATATTGTTAGGGCTCGCGTACATCCCAACCCGCATCAATAAGACACCGCCGTTGAGTCCCACCTTGGAAGCCAGATTCGGTAAATACATTACACTGCGGCTTGTTTGACTTGGCTTTGGCTTGCACTCGTTTGTTAAGTAACAGAAAACACTAGAATGTTCTAGAACATAACATATAGTATACAAGTATTTGTATGATTGTTAACGGCAATGTATATCATTTTGTGTTATAAGAACTAGCCGACATGCCCCGAATTGTTTGGGTGGAAATTCTAAAATTTTATAAGATATTTATAAACATTCTAAAATACACCTCTATGAACTTCAATTCGGGGTTGAGATACCAACTTTCATGAATGTCAAGTTTGAAAATAACACTGAAGGTGGAGGTTTATGCACTTGACCATACTATCTGAGTAAGTGGACTTCATACACTGCTTCGTGCGTTTGATACCGTCTGTATTTACAAAGATATCGTCTTTAAGCATTCGGGTCCAGTGATGGGTTAGCTTCACCAGTCGATGGCACGTCCTATATTACATACAAATTAAACTTTTGTCTGTGCCCTTGCGATACTTTACAAATATCAACGTCAATATGTATTACACAATCAATAAAATTATTTGCCAATAAAAGTCAAATGTATTCTACCTAATATACATTGACTAAATACAGAGAAGTGGAAAATAGTATGGATAGCTGTTCATACATTGTTATTAGGGTTACTTTATAAAAGGTTGATCAAAGTAAAGATGATTTCACATCACTGTCAGGGATTGTAATGTTATTAATCTCTCACGCCATCTACTGACCAGAATTTTTTTTTTAAATATGACTTAATTCAAAAGTCGGATGCCAATTGGCTAAGATCTTCTTGATCCTTAAGAAATAAAAAAAAATCTAACCATTCAATTTGTAATAAAAATACAGCATACATTGGTTTAATTCACACATGTTGGCTGTTTCACGAATTGTATAGAATCAATTACATGCATTGCCGGTAGCATGGACACATATGATACATTTATTTTAATAACGCGATGGCTCAGTTGTTATAGTGCCTGTATTAACGTCAGGTAGTAGCAAGTTCACATCCTATTCCTTAATAATTTTCTATATATTTGAATGTTTCCTTTAAGAGTACAATTTTTAGTAATTGATGTAGTTTAATGTAATATATTATTTTTATATATTATGCCTTATTTTTTTATCTTTTATTGCACTATTAATAGATTTGATGTTTGAGTAACTAACTTTTTTTTAAAATAAATATATAACCGCACTATTCATGTTGGATTTTGTTTGAATTTACTTACTCCATTCGAGTATTGATTGTATGTAACACACGACCACTTAACGTAGGTCCCTCTGCGCATGTGGACGAGGCGGCGGAGAGGTTCATCGCTGAGCAGCGGGAGGCGCTGGCTCGAGCCGCGCGTAGAGAGCCTATGAGGT
This sequence comes from Dircenna loreta, assembly GCA_963555665.1. Classification (NCBI taxonomy): domain Eukaryota; kingdom Metazoa; phylum Arthropoda; class Insecta; order Lepidoptera; family Nymphalidae; genus Dircenna; species Dircenna loreta. Next base: position 16,472,210 of record OY743091.1, read on the forward strand.
AACCTGTTAGCCAAATGTCATCTCTATTAAATATTTGGTATCGTAAAAATATTCATCTCAGTGGAATACGAATTTTGTATTTTATTTTGATGTACAATATAGGATCATATATTTTGACTGAATATTCTATAGTCTGAGTAGTTGCAGAAAAATAACAATAAAATGTTTTTCACATCCACAGATATATAGAGAACACTACTATAGAGATAGAGAACGAGCTGGCTCGCTCCAGCCGGCGCTCCGACGACGATCTGCTGCGGAGACAGGAGGAGTTCATCAACGCTAACAGGGCCGGCCTCCGGAGACGGTAAGAGCACACACGGATGAGATACCGTCATGCACACGTTTACACAGAATAACACACATGCATGCATGTGTGCATACGGTAGAGACGACTATATATAGAGTACTAAATTAATCAAAACGAAAACCGTCACGATAGCTCAGCTGTCGGTGACCGTGACGGACGTCAACAACTCGCAGTTACGGGTACCGCTTGTTTAGATGTTTTTTTTTAATTCTATAGTTTTAGTAACAATGTATATATTTAAACCGTGTATTAATTTGGTTCGCAGCATGCGCTCCCCGTCCCCGCGCCGCAGCGACGAGCGACGCAGCCCGGAGCGGCGCCGGGGGAGTGACGAGGTGAGCACAGACACGCACTAACACACACAGACACGCACTAACACACACAGACACGCACTAACACACACAGACACGCACTAACACACACAGACACGCACTAACACACACGGACACGCACTAACACACACAGACACGCACTAACACACACAGACACGCACCAACACACACAGACACGCACTAACACACACAGACACGCACTAATACACACAGACACGCACTAACACACACAGACACGCGCTAACACACACAGACACGCACTAATACACACAGACACGCACTAATACACACAGACACGCACTAATACACACAGACACGCACTTATACACACAGACACACGCTAACACACACAGACACGCACTATCACACACAGACACGCGCTAACACACACAGACACGCACTAATACACACAGACACGCACAAACATATACTGACACGTTCACACGAGTATAGACACGCAAAAATACTTACAGACACGCACATGCGAGTACAGACACCCCCTCCGCCTTAGCATCAGCATCAGCATACAAATTATATGTGCTGTTTAGAACTACCCGCCGGGTGTGCATTATTGATCTCCCTCACTTATTTGGCGCCAGGTACATATATATATTATTTATTTTCTAGCAGCAGGATAGTGAGTACAGACGCCGCGTGAGAGAACAGGAGACTTTGAGAGAGAGAGTTCTCCGCGCTAAGGAGGTCAGGAGACGGAAGAATGCCGTCGCACTGCAAAAACATTTGACTGATAGGTGAGAATATAAATAATTCTTCATTTCGTTTAAAATATGTAGGATCCAAAAATAACGAAAATATAAATGAAGGCTTATCTCTTATAACGGTTCTAGTGCAGTATGAGTCAAACACATTTACGAAGTGGATCAATCACTAGTATATATACACTAGTGATGTACCGAATGTCGTTCTTAGGACATTCGTGGACGCGAATGCGAACACGAATTGCGAACGCGAAGGCGAATATTCAGTTTTTGTTTAGATTTCATAGAAGAATTTGTTTTTGTTTGTTAACGTTGCATTATATCGTTCTATTAAAAACATAAGAAATGAATGTTTTTTTATGGTGGCATGGATGAACCTACTATGATCATTCAATTGTTTTTTTATTTATTTACATATTCGCTATACATTCGCAAAAAAAATTGCGAATGCGAATCCGGATGCGAATATACGAAAATATGCGAATATTCGCGAATGCGAATGTGAAAAACTGCAGTGCTTTACTAACAGCGCACTGACACTGACATTGAGATGATTCGGACGACGGACTGACTGACCCGGACCAGCTGCCATTGTGTCCGGGTCAAATACGACCCACCCTGGTACTGGTACGTGTAAGAAGCGACTAAGGGTCCAAAATGTGATAGAATTTCTCTGCTGACAGTAGCACGACTGCGGGCTGGCTATGTAAAACACTCACAATAAGACAGGCCCGAACAGTGGTCAGTTTCCAATGTTTTTCAAAATTCTAAAAAGCTCCACACTTACAGTATAAGTATATGACAATTGTAAAAGATACTTAAATTATAATAAAAGCTTAATTTCCCGGTGTCTAGTTGTAATTCGTACAGGCGACGCAGATATCACGACCGGACCGTTCAAACGGCTACTGATGACGTAATCCCATAAGTCACCGCTAAAATAACAGTCTGTGGTGATTTCAATACGCTCCATGCTAGTTACACCAGTACTTGACTTTTCGGCGGCAAACGGTCTATCTAAATTGGTTGAGACGCGTCCTCGTCTCCGAAACGTGGACAGCCATATGCCTATGTTGAATCTCGTGCTGATAACACATCCTGATAATTACCTGGTGACCATTGATGTCCGCTGGAGTCGTCTGACCGTTTTGGTGCGAAGTGTAGTGCTCATTGAATCCCCCTCTTAAACCGGACGCGTGTGTTCCCTACAAGTGACTACAAGTCAGCGGATTGTGATGGGATGCTCCTCCCTCCCGCCGTTGCACTTAGGGAATGACACTCTGGCTGGCTGAAAAAAGCCTTTACTTTAGACCTCAAACTCCACTTGAATCTGAAATTATGGGAGTTTTATGGGAGAATGTGGGAGATTATATACAATTCACCTTTTTTTTTAAATATTATCGTTTACTGTTAACGTTGTTATTTATAATATATATTATTACGCCGTGAATGTTCGTTTGTGTGTTTGTATATATATTTTTTCTAAAGACGATGATTCCTAGTTATATTTAATAATATATCAATTTATGTATCCAACATAACTTTTCAAAATTTTACTAAATTAATAAAAAAGATATCAACAGTGTATAGACATTTTGTATCAAATATTAAACAATTTTTATATAAATCATAATATTTCAGAGATAAAGAACAAGACAAAGAAACAAAACCGGAAGAAAAGAAAGAAATAAAACTGACAACCCCAATGATTGAACAAGATAAACCAGACACTACGAGAAGGACTCCGGAGAAGATAGAGAAGGAGAAGATTGATAAAGAAGAGATTAAAGACCGCTCTCCAGTGAGGATAGAGCGCACTGAAGCCAACTCTACTTGTGGTAAGTAACTTGGCATCGGGTCGGGAAGTGATATTAAATAATAAGGTCAATATTTTGTTGAAACTCAATGACCATGCAAAATCTGGACTTTTAAATATGTAACTTTATCTTTTAAGCGCCCATAAAGAAAAGAAGTATAAGTTTTTTTATTGATTAAAAACTATTTCAATGAACTAACTGTTATTTACATGATTTACATCAAACTTTAAACAGTAGTTTATGTAAGTTTTGTCTCTTAACACCCAAAGATAAATCGATGATGAAATTGATAATTGAGAGTAAAAAAATTAAAAAAAACATATAACAAGCCCACTGAGTGTCTTTCGCCAGCTCTTCTCAGGTCAGTGGCAATTAATTTCCCGAGCTGGTGGTAGCTTCGACAATGAAAAATGTTTTGTATTAAACTTACTTTCAATAAAGATTTGATTTGATCTGATTTGATCAATTTTGATTAAATATTAGTCGGTAGCTTATTATAATCCAGTTCCAATTGAATTCTATATTCTGGAAAATCTCTCACAAAAACCGGAAAGAAACAAAGAAAGAAAAGAATAATGATGACATATAATATATAATGACGAGTGACCCCTTCAGACACGCTGACTCCGCCGCCGCTGACGCCGCCGCTGCCGAGAGACAGCGACGACGACCTCGACCTCATCCTCGACGACATCGACGACATCCTCTCCGACGACGACAGCGGCCGCTTCAAGGAGAAGAACAAGTCAGTGCGCCTACTGGTGGTTAAATGTCACATGTGCGATACCGTCAGGGCTCGAACCCGCGACTTCTGAGAAACTGTCCCGTCGCTCTACCAATTGAGCTGCCGTTTATACTAGTTTGACATTGATATTTTCTTTCGAGAAGGTCTGCCATTTTAAGGCTACCGACAATGAGCAATGGTTGAACTAGAAGTCTTTTGCACGAAATTAATAATCGATCTGTAAACTCAGATTAAAATCAAATACAGATCTATATTTAATTTAAACTGATCAATTAAGATTCGTCATTACTATTTTGCATCTGAAACTCTTTGAAACGAGATTACTTTTAAACTCGTCTCAATTTATTTAGAACTTAAACTTCAAACTAAATCATTTTAAATAGCATTTTATAATATCGTTCCAAATAACAAAACACGTGCCAAAAATATTTATATTAAAAATATTATTATTAAACACTCAAAAAATATATATTTTATATAATTCAGGGTCGAAACCCCCAAACCACAAGTGGACCTGCGCTCCAAGCTCCCTCCGCGAGAGAACAAACCGCGACAGAAGATAGTGTTCGAGAAAGAGGAGAAGAAAGGTTAGTTTGATATAATAATAAAAAAGAAGAAGACGTACTGCATATATAAAGTATAGAGATTCATTTAACTGTGACAATACATGTACATTTCATACGGAAAAACTTTCTTTAAATGCATTTTTTTTGTATTTATCAAGCGCGAGTCATCCATTAAATAGAACGGATAGTTCTTTAATTCAATGTTTTTAATGGCTTTCATCCGAGCCAAATCGTGCATTATATATTTCGCCAATGATTACGTGTCATTATTTTATTATTGAAAGGTTAGAATATAAAAATATTTAAATGGTAATTTGAAAGTAAAATGTAATTTTGCCAGTTAAAACAAATGATACATAGTACCAACATAATAATATATTTTATTTTACAGAGAAATCACCAATACGCAGAACGATCCTCACGGCTGCGAAACACAATACAACAGAGAAAAAAGACTCCAAACCGGAAAAGGTACGTCTAAATTATAATACTATTAATAAAAATAACCTATGAATAACAATAATAATATTATGAAATATTGTGCAATGACCAATAAATAATTATTTTATTTCTATAATATTTCCATTTATTCTAAATATTTTATACAACTTTTAGGTTAAATCGAAATCAAAAACGGAAGCGAATAGCGCTCCTGTTCTTAAACAGCGTCAGAAAATTATATTTGATAAACTGGTAAGTTATCATTTATACGTATATTTTGGTCATTACTACATTATTTTATTAAACTCCAACAATATATAAACTATCTATAATTATCTTCGTTCTAATGACTCTATTAAATGTGTTTTAATATTACATTGTAAATATTTTTAATGTGTAACGTTTTGATATTATAAAATCTTGTGGCTGTAATATTTTCACATGTTAACTATAAAAGTAATAGCAAAACTATTGTCGTAACATGCAGTATTATAGTAGTGTGTGTGCGGGTGTGCTCGTGGGAGTGCGTGCGGGTGTGCTCGTGGGTGTGCGTGCGGGTGTGCTCGTGGGTGTGGTGCGGGTGTGCTCGTGGGAGTGCGTGCGGGTGTGCTCGTGGGTGTGCGTGCGGGTGTGCTCGTGGGTGTGGTGCGGGTGTGTTCGTGGGTGTGGTGCGGGTGTGTTCGTTGGGTGTGGTGCGGGTGTGCTCGTGGGTGTGCTCGTGGGAGTGCGTGCGGGTGTGCGTGTGGGTGTGCTCGTGGGTGTACGTGCGGGTGTGCTCGTGGGTGTGGTGTGGGTGTGCTCGTGGGAGTGCGTGCGGGTGTGCTAGTAGGTGTGCTCGCGGGTGTGCTCGTGGGTGTGAGTGCGGGTGTGCTAGTGGGTGTACGTGCGGGTGTGCTCGTGGGTGTGGTGCGGGTGTGCTCGTGGGTGTGCTTGCGGGTGTGCTTGCGGGTGTGCTCGTGGGAGTGCGTGCGGGTGTGCTCGTGGGTGTGCGTGCGTGCGGGTGTGCTCGTGAGTGTGCGTGTGTGTATATATCTTGTAAATAAAAAAACTGACCTAAACCTAAACTGAAATTAACCTAAATAAAAAGCACTTGAAGTCAAATGATTTCTGTACTTTAATTTAAAAATGTACTATAACGTATACATAAAACTTTCAGTCACAAAAACAGGAAAAGGACAAAACTGAAAAGGAAAAACCGAAATCTCAGTTTCCCAACCGCCGCGTTATCCTTCAGCGTAAGGTTCAGCCGAAGGACAAGAGCATCAAACTGGATCCCTCCAGACCCAACCCGGGGATCTTCAGCCGCGCCCTCGGCAGCCTCGCCCCCGAAACACACTACGACAGCGACTCCGCCGATGAGGCGGAGAGACCAGAGAGGCCGGAGAGAACGGAGAGGAAGGAGAGCGGGGTCGTCGCCCTCGTCGAGAACTTACCCTTCGGTATGACCGACACCAGGTTAAAAACGTTGGCCGGGGATGTACAGGTAATTAATTGTAGGATGCTTTTAATGTTGTTTTATATATGTATTTGAAAATTATATATTAATGGCATTTTAGTTGATTTTTTAAATTTGATTGATTTTGCATCGGACTTTTGTAGTAAATAAATAAATTATATGCTTAAATTAGTTTTATGAAAGTACAGTATAAAATTATTAGTGATTACCAAAAGAGATAAGAATGTAATTCTTTTACATATATAGAATTACCTGATTGAGTGAATTGAAATTGTTGTTTGTATGTTTGTCAAACATTATCGGAGACTTCTTAAATATACAAAAATGTTGAGACGAAAGATCAAAACATATCTCAGTAACTACAAGAGATTGAATTTATAGATTAAGATCATATAGAGATTTATTTAAAAATAGGAATTTTATTAAAAATCCACCCACAAAGCTTAAATATGAATATGTTATATATATAATATATAAATCCTTCGTTTTAGAAATAATTAACTTATGTTAAAAATCAAAGCAGTATCTCGTGTGTCTTATCAGTATTATCAAATCCATATGTAAATATCATTTCAAGCATCCAAATATAAGCTGTGATATATTATGTATATTATTTATTTTGTAATTTTAATTATTGTTAAGAAATTGTTTATAAAACTAGCAAAGTGATATGTTGATGTGATTATAAAGACATACATACACTTGTGAATGAAAAGGGTTGTTACTTCAATCATATATTATATATCTAGCTGTGTGTGTGTTTGGTTTCGTACCGGTCACTTGTCAGGAACAAAGACATTTTAAACCGTACAGGTTTTTTTAACTTTCTTGGTATAAAAAAATATTTCTATATTAGTTTGTGAGTGTCGAAGTTTTTCTAACGCAGTTTTAAAACTGTAAAGTTTTTATGATCATATTTGAGACTGAGAATTAAATAACATATGAATTATATAAAATATTTTTAACAAAAGTAACTAATGGAACCATAAAAAAATATCTTATATTGTCTCGTAGTTCCTTCTCCTTAGATAATGTGGAATCTTAGTTTTAAAAGACATTGTATGCCTGCTTTAATTTTTTTTTATGAAATATACACTGATATATATATATATATAAAATATACAAGCTGACCCGACAGACTTTATCCTGATTTAAAAATGTATATTAAATTGGAATGTGACCTTATTGAGCAAATGAGTTACTTATGAGCTCTGTGTTTTAAGTCCTCTCGGACGAAGTCACAGCCAACAGCTAGTATTAATACATTTTATAACAAACATTAGACAGATTGATTTAATTAACAACTATACGATTACATTAAAATGTATAATTTTTATTTACAAGTGTATTTTATAGAATAATATCTACAATTGTTAAATATATAAATAATGTCTGTATGTACAGAAAAATAAATATTTGTAAATTATAAATATTTAAATATACACTTTTATATTTTATAAGCATTATAATAGAATAATTGTTAAAATTTATTATTTGTTGTAAATCAATTGATAATAAAATATATAAAGGAAAAGCCAAAATATTTTAACAGAACGTTGGAATTATTAAATAATCACAATAAATAAAGTAAATAGACAATTTATAAAAATAATTTATTTTTTAAGTAATTTTCTAGTCATATTAGCTCTAGTCTGCATAGATGTGGCATTTTCTTTGAAATAGTAAGTATTTGTAAGATATAGTATTAGATCGAGAGATGATTCAGAGGATTTTTCCAGAGCTTGATATTGGATAAAGAAGAGAGAACAGCGAAAATTACCTTCAAGACCAACTCCGCCGCTGAAAGTTTCAGGAAGAAGTTCAATAACAAAATGGTGGCCGCTAGTCGACTTTCAGTTAATTTAAAATAAAAGTTTTTTTTTTAGATTATTTTACTAGTTTGTTTGTTTTATTATTTTTTTTGTTGTTAATAATATAAGAATTGAAAAATGTCAGCCGCATTTATTAAATGTGTACAAAAGATAAGGAATTTGTATAATTACAAAAAAATATATTATTTTTTTTTGTTCGTAGCATTTATTATTTTCTATTATAAAATACATTTTAGTAACTCAATATTAATAATTAAATTGATTAGGCGTCGTATCCAAAAATAATGTCATAATTAGATAATTTTTCTATTCAGACATTGGAAATACTTTGAGAATTTGTTTAAATTAAATATTTATTAAAAAATAAAACAATTTTGGCTTCATATATCTAAGTTAGAACAGTGACAAGATTTAAGGAACTCTCCTATTTGTATGTATTTTTAATATATTCATAATATTCTGTCATGTATATCTAAGGAATAAAACAAAATATTAAAAAAATGTGTTATTTTATAAGAACCTTGCAAGTGTATACACTGCCTTATAATTATTTTACTATATTAGGATATTCATTTCTAAGTTTAGTGTAATTTTAGTTCTAAATTTATTAAGCATTTTGTTTGAATAAATATAACTTTGAAATATTCAAATTGTATGTCAAGATATTTTATTTTTTGTTTTCACACTTTGGAGCATTTTGACATTTTGTATTTTATAATTTTGGCTACATTTAGTCTGTAAGAAGTTATTTAGAATAACGGACATAGTTTTGGTGTTTGAAATATAATGAAACATGTTTAGCCATGTTAAGCTTATTTAAATTTTTTATTAATATGGAATGAAATATAATGGATACAGTAAGCTCAGTTGGTAGAGCGACGGGACGGTGTCCCAGAGGTCGCGAGTTCGAATCCCTGCCTGCATCGATTTATTTTTAATTCTAGATTTATGTAAAATTTAAACATAGTTTTACTATATTTGGTTTAGATAATCCAGTTATTATATACAATTTATGTGCAATTGTTCCCCAGTTACCTAAAAAACAAAGTATGTATTAAAGAATTTATAAATATTTTTTTCAATATGTTTCAAAATGTCTATAAACATGTATAGTCATGTTAAGCATATTTCAATTTTAAATAATATAGAATGAAAAATAAGTCGATAAGGACAGAGATTTGACCTCGCGGCCTCTGACGCCGTACCATCGCTCTACTGACACGGAACGGAACGGTTTCCCAGATGTCGCGGGTTCAAATCTATGCCCATAGCAATTTATTTCTCATTATAAACTTATTTAAAAAAAACACATTTTCTTCTCAAGGAAACTTACTGTAAGAACATTTGCTGACCAATTTATATATATAATTTCAAAATTAATCAAATTAAATAGATTTAGTTGAAATACTATACCTTGTATGTTTAGATAATTCATAATTTAGTAATTTAGGGTGCTTTTTAAAATTAAGTTCCTCGTGGGTTTGTCAAATCATTTAAAATATTGCTATTTTTTTATACCGCTTGGTATAATGTTACCTTCAGTGTGTGTGAGTTTTAATTTGGCATTTTTTTTCAGGAATTTTTTTATTGAATAATAACCTAGTTCTTACACAACTTGTTTTATTATTAATGTATAATTCTTATTGATGACATTATTAAAGACTATTGCGTTTTTAATAAAGCTTATTATAATTATTAATTATATATAGATTTCTGACTTTTGAAGCTTACCATCAACCTTCCAAATCGCATCAATTGCAAAATTTTTGTAATTCTGTATTTACATTATTATAGAAACGCATTATTTGTTTTGAAAGTTTGGCGATAAACAAAAAATACCTATACTAGATACTAGTAATAAAACTTTTTTTCCAATGAGACGAAATCATAAATTCGATTCGATTTACAATAATTTGGTGGTAAGTAAACTAATTTGTGTAATCCAATTAAAATGGTATTTCGTAATATTAGAAATATTATTATTTTATTTAGATTTTGTCCTTATATAAAAAGGTGTATACAGTAGTTGAATAACAAAAAAACACATACCCTGCGTATTTTTTTTATATTGTAACTTGTAGGTTAGCGATCTCGAATAAAATTATAAAAATTTAATTATTACTGTGGTTTTATTTTTATGTATTAATATTGTTTTGTCCCTGTTTTTATTTTGATATTGTTATTTATTAAAAAAAAATATTGTATATGTTCTGTACGCTATATGATAGGATGATACATTGTATATATTAAATATAATATTCTACGCTGCATAAGACTGAAACTATTTAAATAAATCAATTTCATTTACACTTTGTTTTATTTGTCATCTTCCTAACATTTATAATATACTAATAAAACTGAAGTGTCGGCGACAAAACATTCCACAAATACTGAAATTACTTTTAGTACAGACTTGAATATTTCAGATTGAATAACATTCCAACTTTACATTAACATATTTGAGTATTATTGTATAGTACCTAGCTGGTAGGATCATAATAAAAATATCTTTAAAATAATTATTAAAAGGCAGTTTTCTTATCGCTTCAGTTATTTTTCATGTACCTGAGGTAATAAATAAAATAAGTAAAAATTTCTTACACTTTTTTTATTTATCAACTATTTACATTACTTGTATAAAAATATAATTTAATTTGATCAAACACTATATTTCCCAAAACAAATAAAAAATATATCAAAAAACATAATTATCCCTGAAAGATAGAAACGTAGCTACATTGAAATATTCAGGCATGTGATCCAATAGATTCTTATATTTTTCAGTGAAATCTTTTGGATTGTATATTTTATGTGCATGATGTGATATTTCCACTAAACTTTCATTCTGGAGTGAAGACGGTACCTACAATTTATAACAATATTTTTTTATTAATTCTATTTTTTTGTGAAATGTTCATTATTATTTATTTTCTTCTAAATTTAATAATAAAAAAACCAATACCTGAATAGTAATATTAAACTCTAAAGGCTCGAAAAACTCAACGTATGTATTAGATGAATGTACAACGACGTATACTGGCTTGTTTTTGAAGGACGTTGTCGGTTTGACATCCGGCTCGAAGGACCATCCCGTGATATTAAAGTGTGAATACATTGTGATTGTGTTAAATGACGGCCCTGGAGAGAAAATAAGTATTTTATTTTATGTACCTACATTTTTTAGGTAAAATAGTTAAATTAAGAGTTTTAAGATTTAAATTATCTTATTTAATTTGTCTTATATGTACATATTTTTAGTTAAATGATTAATAAAAGTTATTAAAAAAAACTCCTCCAGTAAGTCCTATTCATAAAAAATAGCCAAAATTACGTAATATTATTATAAATGTACCTTTCATTATAAAATTCAATACACAGCTGTTTCCATTACACTTTTTATTCAGCAACTTCACTGAACGTTCGAATTCTCTTGGGGGTTCCATTTTGATAAATACACTGTTCTTCCTGTTTCAAATTTGAAAAAAATATAAAATCATCAAAATAATTTATTCTGTACATTGAAATCTGGATAGTGGATTTCAGCGGTGGAATAATTAAGAACATAAATATGACATACACGAATTATTCAATATATACTTTTTTTTTAAAATAAAATTAAAAATAAACCATCTTGTTTTCTTAGAGGTTGCGGGTTCGAACCTTTACCTCTATTTTTCACTTCATAGCTATTAAAAATATAAAGCTAAACATGGCTGTACATGTTTTTATATAATATTAATTTAAATATTCCATATAAATATATAAGAAACAAACACATAAAGCAACCAGGACTATTTACATAAATTTGTCGAACCGTGGTCTGAAGGAGGGTAGATTACAGTAGATGACGTCATCACATTCTTTATTTATATATTTTATGTCGCTATCTTTAATAAAACCCAGTAATTTGTTTTCTTTATTTACATAATACGGACTCTCCTTGATAGCCGCGACAGCTGACCCTACAGTGTACGGGTCAAGTTTTGTTATGAGTATTCCTGAATTCACCTCCACGGGAGCGAAACTTGCGTTGTAGGTTGTCACTTGCGTGTGCTGGAAATAAATTTGATGTAATTATTTAAATATTTATAACAAGGTGTTTAAAATGTTATATAATGTGACTGTTAAGACGAGATGTACCTTCAAAAAGTCAAGTCTCACCCTTCTTGAGTTGTAATGATTTTATTTATTAAATAAGAAGCACTCACAAACCAGTAGTGTCTCTGTAGGACGTCCCCCCGGTACACGCCTAGCGGTACGAGCAGCCCCAGTGCGGCCGCCAGGACCAACACGCACAGTGCGCGTCGCACACACCGTGTGTGACACAGCAGCTCTATACCGGACTGATAGAGGTTTCATTGATACCGAAAAGACATTCATTTCAGGTAGAAGAATTCATTTTATGATTATTATTTACTATTTCGAGACATGTGTACTATATTTTCTTTTGTAATCCTATCAAATATTTAAGATATAGCATTGTTAAGATGTTACAAAACCTTTCTCTCGGAACATTTTATTATTCTTAACATCTCTTCTTATTTTTTTGTACCAATTTTTGTACTTTGGTAATGATATGATTCAATACTTTATAATCCTTTATTTTTGATATAAGTATGTATTGGAAATATAATAAATCTCACCAAACCGAAACCTACGAAGACAGCGAGACCGGCATTCACTCCGCCCATAACTAGGTCTGGGCTATCGTTACCGGATCTACCCATCATGGGTGCCAGCAGAGCAACCAGGTGCGTGGACAGAGAGAGAGTGAACAGAGTGAGCGGGATGGAGAGAGCCACTTCTAATAGTAAATGTTGCACGCCTGTTTAGAATATAATCGTTTTAGTTTAAAATATCAAGGATGTATATAATGATTAATATTAAATAGTGCTCCATCCATGGCCCGAAATTGAACAGTATATTATAGTTTTCATGTTTATGGACCAACATCTCTATGTATATGTATATATATATATATACATACAGAGGTTGGTTGGTTGGTCCATAAATATATATATATATATTTGACACGTAAGCAATGATGTAGCAGGCATGTTTCATTTTGTATTTGTAATGCGTCATTAATTATTATTCAATCATTATTTGTTTTTAGCACTGCTTCATATAAACTGCTACATTGCATACCGTTCGCTACATATGTTTAGTTTTTGCTAAATGTATTATTAATATAAGTGTAGTTTATAATCATCATCTGGTGTATAATAATTTTGACAAGGATGGGGAAATCAAAATCAAAACGTTTACATTGACCTTGAATGCCAATGAGAAAACATTTCAGAAGGTTTAAGAGGAATCAAACGATGACACAAAGTGTATGGAATCACAGCGTTAGTTGTTGAGGTTAGAGACATTGAAGAGGAATTACTAAAAGAAAGAGGAGCAATTATATACATATAAGAAATATAATAAACAATTCTCACCACTCAATCTGCAGTACCGGACCAAGGTCATGGAGACATACGCACAGACGGACGACAAACAAACTACAACTGTTAACATATATCGTGCATTAGATAGAGACGGTATAAAGCTCAATAGAAAGAGCAGCACGGACAGGTAGAGTCGGGTTGCCGACATAGCTTGTAGAGTATGTATTGATCGGCTCACCTGAAACATACATCATTATGAATGTTGAGAAGTCAAAGGTCAGAAAGTTCTATCATGAAGTCATCAGTTAAATATCATGTGGATAAAGATCAAAGGTTACTTCTTTGGCACTGCCGTGATATGAGAGATTCCGTAAAAATTGTTGAACGTCAACTGAATAAAGATCCTCCATTTTATTTCAAATTTATTTCATTAAATAATACTAAATACTTACTTTATTGTCATTCCCAGATTCGTAATGATGAGACGTCGCTGTATGAGCTATAAAGTATGGGAGCCAGTACAGAGGTATTACCATCCAATTATACGATAAATATCTGAAATATATATATTTATAAATATAAAGTATAAATAAATAAAAAAGCTACATTTTTAATCAATATTTACTATTATTAAAAGAAGTTACATATAAAGAATTAGCAATGTATTTTATCGAAACATTTAAAAAAAAAATACCTCATTTGCATATGACTGGCAACACATCGATCTATCAAAATGGTAACAAGCGTAACCATGGCAACACTCGCAACACCAGCAACAATACTCATAACACGACTCACGACCGACCAGAGTAGATCTTTAATTACCGAACCTCCTACAAATAAACAAAGTTTTATCAAAACCGGTATAGACTTATACTAAATATAATGGTCTGAACATTTATCATACAAATTTTGATGTGATTTTTATTATTTCTATATACTTACTCAATCCAAAAAGCCATAAGTAGTATCCTACGCTCGTCAGACCTAACATTGATACCAGAAAATCTATTATTTGAGCTGATGTCTGAGAATACGTGATTAGGAATAAGTGCAGATAATCGTAATATACCGCTGCTGATGAAGGTTCCTGAAATATTTTTGCCATGAGTCTGATTTTGGGGTTCAATGACCTCTATAATCACATAAACCCCATATGTTTATAACTAGTAACTATGGATCAGATTAATATGATTCTCTATTGACATACGTTAATCATCTATTAATACTATAACACAAACGTCGTGTTAGTAGCATTCGCGTAGCGCAAAGGAACGCGAGTGTGGCTCACACAACTATTGTGAAATAAATATAACGTCGGCAGTGCGGCCCCACACAAATGTTGTGTAAAATTTAAAATTGACGAATGTGCCATAAACGAGTCCTAATACAAAGTATTTTGATATGTTTTTGGTTCGTATTTGGTACCAGAGCCCGAATCCAATATCGGTGCAAAGAGTGAGACAGGGACACGTATTATCTCCGAAAAAGAGGTGACTGCTCTACAGGATTTGTTCAAGCTCTTGGATTGATCAGGACTGTAGGTAAAACAGCAATGGCGATTGCGTCACTCATTTGCCGTTCATCGATGATATAGGGACTTTAGTCATTATAACCCGATCGTTAGAAGGCCTTAACAAAATACTCGGTGACCTGATTATGGTTTCCTAATAGATGGGTCTTAAATTGAACATTGGTATGACAAAAATAATTTCAAAAGCTCGTGCCGGACTGGTCCCATTGTCCTAGTGCACAAGCTCAATGTCACTCAGAGGGTTATGGAGAGATCTATACTTTTAAATAGTAGGTAGTTTTACTTTTATAAGAATCCGAAACACTGAAATCCGTGAACCAAAGTTTGTGGTACAACTCGTAAATTTGCCGGCGAAAGTAGCCACGTGCTGAATAGCTCGCAGGATCTTTTATTACGACTCCTGGAATCCGTCATTTTCTCTATCTCCGAGTTAACTAATCTTTCATTATATTTTTATTTATCACGTTCAAAGATAATTTATAATAATATTAGTGTTGTTATATATATAAATATGAAACATTATAATATAACTGGATACAAGCATGTGTTTTGCTGGACTGGAGTTTTAAAGAAAAATCACAAGCGCTGTGTGATACCAATCTTGTATAGATTATTTTTCCACAGCTGTTGTGTGCCGCACTAACGTTGAAGAAATACACAGATATATACACAGATGATTAAAATACACAGATCACAAAATCATTTAAAAAATATTAATATATAATAACACCTGTTATTGACTAGCTGCAATACAATATTTAACATGAAAATAAATTACCCGCTACTGAGAAACAGATGGCGCTTCATATACGTTCATATCCTTACGTACCTTAACAGCTAAATCTTCGTTATCAGCCAGTCCCCTCAGTAACACGAGCAGCATGTCCCCCGCGTTCTGTACGACGCCATTTTGGATCAGTTCCGGTCGGTCGTTCCGTGTGTGGTACACGTGACCCCACTCCGTGAACGCTATGTCTATACCTGATAGTCATTTATTACATATTTTCAGGAACATAATTACAAAATATTACATTTATTATGTATTTATTTATTTTTCTAAGTTGTGAAGTTTAATTCCGTTTCTGTAATTTTTATTTATTTTATTTCATACTTTTTAGTCATAATTTCATAATTTCGTAAAACCTTTTTAAACGTTATACCAAAAAAAAATACAAAAATGGTAAAAAGTAACCATAACCAAAAATACCCAAGCAATAATATAATACAAATAAATATATTTAACCGCTAATATTTCCGAAGTCCCTGAATATCCTGAAGTCTGTGTCCGAGGGTATGATCCCGGACGCGAACAGCAGCTGCCCCAGGCCCTGGGCTGTGGGACGAGACGCGCGGTACGACGACAGGAACCGGGGGTCAGTGACCTGCGGAGAGAGAGAGACAAAAATTAAAAAATACAATGAAATCGCTGAACTGAGTAGTATGAGTATAAAAAAGAAAACAAATAAAACCGAATACACGTAAAAATGCTGTATGTGTGCGTGCCTGCGTGTGCTCAAGATCAATCTCTTCCAATATTTGCATGAAAAATATATTAATAAGTTCATAATATCTTATAAATTTTTATATGCATTAAATCCTATTTTTTTTAACAAAAACAAAAAAATTTTTGGTTACAAAAAAAAATTATAGTCAATATTCTTACCTGAAACACACTAGGTCTCCCGTTCATCCCCGCGGAGTCTAGATTGACGACGCCAATTAGGTTCTTAGACCAAGGATGACTTAGGAAACCATGACTGCCCTGAAATATACTAACATATTATACATATGTATATCTTTAAAATGGAATCAAAAGTTAAAATACTAGGAAATATTCTTCTAGTACCGAGTCTGGTCCGGTCTAGTTTAGTTCGGTCTGGTCTGGTCTGGTCTATGTGATCATTACATTGCTACTGCCTTAATACTTACAATAGTTGTATATATTACTTACCATTAACGGGGTTTCTTCAGCTCCGTTGAATAAAAAAATTATATTATGTCTAAATTTCTGTTTTCTTCTCGAAAACTTAGCCAATATTTCCACCATAGACGCACAGAACAACCCGTTATCAGAAGCACCTGGGATACAAACGAAAATGAACCTTAGCGTCTAAATAATAAGGATATGTAGTATTAAATTAATCAACAAAGTCAAAGCAAAATAAACCTTATTGCGAAGCAACTAAGAAGTAACTAAGAATAATATTAATTTAAATCTCATAAGCGATTCCAATAGTAAGACTAAAAATATTTATGATTACCTCAAAGCAAATTGAACCTTACAATTAGTTGATAAGAATTATAATAACTTAAATCCCAACAAAGCAATAATTACAAAGCATTTTAAACCTTCTCACCTATGGCAAAAGGCACAGAATCGTAATGACAGTTCACTAGTAGTGAAGTTCCAATACTGTCTGAGGTGACCCCGCTCTCTCCCTCCAACACAGCAATGATGTTAGAAACATTGTTATATGAATTGACGTAGGGAGGACTGAATGCCAGCCAGTAGTTATCTGAAATATAATATGACATATATATTTAAAATGTTTTGTCTGTCTATCCGTATGTATAAACTACCAAAATCTCACACAGATTTGGACTCAGCTAAGCTAAATTTGCAGAAAAAAGAAATAATCAAATATTTTCCTCATTATTTTACATTTTAAATAAAATTTATAATATTTAATTTAAAACATTCCTATAAAAGTAGATTACCTAATAGAGTAAGCTAGATTTGTACAATAGATTAATAATTAAAAATATTATTAATTATTTTTTTAATAATATTTAAAACTAAGTTATTAAACAACGTAAATTACTTGATACATATTGCCAGTCGGTGTGCACAGGATTTAATGAATTTGCAGTAACTTCTTCTATCAACCACTTGAGATCTCTTGTTTTAACAAAGTGGTCCACTGTACCAGATACTCGTGCTTGGTCTCCGAGTATCCTATAGAGGTACTTGACAGCTGATTCCTCACTAAATGTCTTCCAATCCTAAAATAAGTTAACATATGTAATAAATACAACAAAAACGGTAAAGAATAAGTATAATAACTAATAAATGAAAAAATCTTTGGAATTAAATCCTTAGAACTTATAACTATCTTGGAAATTATTATTTTTTTTTAATCATAATAAATAAATAAAATTTGGTCAAATTGATTAGAATATTAGTGAATTTCACAATCTTTTTCTAAGGATCATTTCATTATAAGGGAATTCATAAAAGCAGAAGTTGGTAATATTAGAAGAAAATATTTTGCATACTAAATTGATAATAATATATTGCATGATAAATTGATAATAAATGATATATTATCAATTTGAATATCTGTTCTATCTAGAGTGAAAACAGCATAAGGATTGTTTATTTTTTTAATTATGTTTTATTATTTTTATAGACAGAATATTCTATACCTGTGTAATGTAACCTGTGTCTACATTATTATTATTTTATGAATATAAATTAATCATAATTCTAACTTATTTTTTGAAATAAGAATGACTTATTTATTATATTATATTTATTATAATTCATTGGGATGTGTTGTGTACCTTGTTATATATATAATAAATAATTAAAAATACTCACATCTTCAGGTATATCTCTTTCTTTAATTACTGCTGGCATGTCATATTGCATGACTCTTGCTACATATGCAAGAAGTATATAAAACCCTAGTAGTAATAACATACAGATACTAGACACCTGTAAATAATATGACAATAATTGAAAATAGATTTGGTGAATTTAAACATGTAAAATAAAACCTTAATACCAACCAATAACCAAATAGATAAGGATTAAGGACTCTTATTAGATAACAAAATATTTTTTCACTTTCATGATGCAGTACAAATCTTTATTATTAAAAATTAAATAAAGACAATTCTAAGGAAAACAATTATACTAAAGTCAATACTTACAAATAAACAAGATAACGAGATTCATAAATAGAAATGTAACCTTGATTATATTATAAATATATATATATATATGTATATTGTAATTCTAATGATTGTGGTTAATAATTATTTGTTATTATATTATATTTATATTAACATTGATAAACAGGAAAATGCAGTAAATTTCAAAAAGTTGGTATATTTAAGTTTAAAAATAAAAGCAAGCATCCATGACTGGCATGAGTAATTACTTTTAGTCATGACATTGTGACAGCATTTAAATGGGGGGCAATTTGTGCAATTACCCCTCCCTCCCCAATTCAACAAGCATTATATTGTTTAATTTCAATGTTTTTACATTTTTATAAGAGTAACTTTATCAAGGAATTGATATTATCACATAATAATAACTTACACAAATAGAGAAAAGTATGTTATACTCAATATAAGTGATAAAAGTTAAATAAAAATATAGTGTAGTAATCAATGATTTTTTATTTTAAAAATATTTAACAAATATTAGCATTTGAACCAGTCATGGTTTAATTTAAGCTTTGAATTTGATATCTATAGTGCAAATTTTCTGTAAATAAAGTATTTTTTATAAAAATGAACCCTCTATAGAAATTGGTGTTATAAGTGTTATGTGTTTTAATTGGAGTTAACCAAAATGCTTGAATAGTGAAGTAATTTATTCAAATATTAACCGAATGTGATGGTTTTTCTTCATGGTCATCCCTGATGGTTGGAAGATCAGAGGTAAGTTTGTTGTTCTGAAATGAAATTAAATAAAATCCACTAGTTTAATATAACATAATAAACAATTGTATTTAAAGTTTCAAATGGTATTACTAAATTCCCAAACATGCATAGATACCTTCTAGTGTGCAGAATTTAAAAATACCGAATATTATGTTAATCCAAAGAATAATTAATGGTTTTAAATTACTCTGATAGTTCATAATTTATTAAATTATTATATATACATAATATTAAGTAATATATACTTACTTATATACAATTATTGTGCAATAAAACTTACCGATGGCATCTTCCTTTATTCTTGTAAAAGTTTTGTTTTCTATTTGCATTTAAGTTAAAATTCAACTTTAGAAATATAAGTATACATAGAGGCTTATAATGTAGATCAAAATAGTATTGTTTATTAATTATACTATTACGTATGTATTTACTTGTAGAACATTCCACTTGAACTAAATGTAAACATGCCGCAAGCAGAGTCAACTGCAGTCGGCAAACTACTCAAAACAATGACGTGATTCATGAAATATAAACACCGGTTGCAAATTGTCACTTGACAATTTGACGGTTATTTTTCTGTCATTTTTGACGTCTGTAGTGTAATTGCAGTGGACTTAAAATGCTACTATAGTAAAGGTTATGTGTGATACATTATTTTCACAGTTTAACATTTTATCATTTAAACGGTTTTTAAATTATTATGTGAGAAATGTTACTGGTTCATAATTACTGTTCATCTTAAATTCCAAATAACACATTATATTTTTTTGAACTCATTAGTCATAGTACATAGTTTAGTTGATATTCGATAGATAGCGCTGTAATAAATTTATAAAGATTTTTTATCACCAATTAATGAATTTAATATGATTCCGTTTAATTTAAAATGTATCTAGAATGGATATTATTTAATGGTTTAACGATCTTACCCGTACGTAAAGTTCTATCATAATTATACTCAAGCTTTGTCCTCGAGATTATCATTAAGTTTACATGTAGTAGACGCTAGGTGTCGCCAATCTGCACTCTATTTGAGATTTCTCTTTTATTTTATTTTTATTTTTATTATGGTATTACTCCCACTTATTTGAATCTTCATTTAGTTTAGAGCATCTAATCATTCTTTAAAAAAATGATATTTAATATAAATTGATCTATCTATTATAGGGAAATAATATTTGGGTGGGTGGGATGCTAACCCCTTCGGACAAAGCCCTCGTATAATTACGATAGAACTTCACGTACATGTAAGTTCAACTTTCAGAGCAAATATATTTATTTACTAAATACCAATTGATATAAATTGTATTAAATTATACAATTAATGTATCTCTCATAATATTTCTAGCAAAAGAGCATTTTGTTGATTTTGGTCGATTGTAAGTGATCTTTAAGATCTTTTTTCAGCGTGTAAAGTACAAAACTTCTTCGTATCATCGAATCCATGTTGTGACTATCACACGTAAGGTTAATAGCATCCATCATTATTTGTATAAGGGTAGTATTTTTTGGCTCTGATGTCATGAGTAATGTCAGGGCTTTAGCTACGTACGATATTGCAGAGGTACGCTGCTTTTGTCCAAGTTCAATACCCTTATCTCTTTTAAAGACAGTTTCTGGAAGCAGCAACCACTTCCAGGTTAAGAGTGGGTGCTTCAGTCAACGAACAGTTTGCTGGTGGTAAATACTTATCCGTTATCTCTTTACGAACCTCTTTTGGCATACCCGAGCTAGCTGTAAACAAATAGCAAGATCTGCTTGAATGTCTTTACTATAAGACTTGGATTGAGAAGGGTCGTCTCCTAGTGTTAAAAGCAGTTCGTCGTCGAGAGCCGTAATGGGCTCCGATCAATACCTGTGCTGGTGGGGTATATTGGTATACCCTGGGAATTAGACGCAAGCACCTCGGTGAAAGCTCCAGCACTAGTGGAAGGTAACGGAGTTGTGTCAAATATAATGTAGAATAGACTTATTATTGTAGTTACCATAATAAATGGAGGTAATAAAACGACTACGAAGTTCTCAATGTATTATTATTACGCGCACAATCTAAGTACTTAGATTAAACTACAGAATAAATTAAAAGTCCGGTACTCTAGCGAGTAAAGAACAACACTCTTTGAAAACGGACAAATGCGAAATCAAAAAGACAAACATTATCAATCGCGAAAATATATTGAGTATTAGTAAAAAACATTACATTATTAATAATTATTTGAATTATTGTATACTTTGAGGGTTTAGGATTTATTTGTGCATTTTAGAAATATTAAGGCTTATTCTATTTAAAGTATAGCTGGTAAATGTAAGTCTAAGTTTATACAATTTATGTACACAGACATCTATATACAGCAACGGCTAACAGATCTTTACATGCACGACATACCAAATATAAATAATATTCAAAAGTAAATACATTAAGTTACACATCTAATGGTAAACGTCAGGTATACAGTCAATAAATATAAAATTAAATCATAATTAGATATAGTCGTTAATATAATGTCATGTCTTAAGTACAAATAAAGCCTGTCAAGTTTATTAAATCGATTTGCACTGTTCCACGATCACATCTCAACTAGTAACCCCGTTCGTATATTTGTACAATTGTCACTTATAAAAACGGCGTTCATTACTTATTCTATAATACTTGATTAGAAATACATATTATAAGGCGTTATATTTAAAATAGACTATACAGCTATTGTTTGAATATTGATAGGATTATGTCGGAAAGACATTCCTCTCTCTCATTAGAGAGAGAGAGATCAAATTTACGTCCCTCTTTGTATCAAAATGTCATTGAAACACTAGTTAAGAAGATTTATATGATTTAAATTTATATCACTTCGTAATAACTACGGAAAAATGAAAGGGACAAACATATATCATTATATCCGTCCCTCTCACCACGCGGCTGTCATCACTAAAAGTTCAGCCGGACAAGAGTCTCGCTGCGCTCGTTAAAATGAGACGGCACTAATCCATTAGTATACATCCATCCCTCTCACCCCGCGAGAGTCGGTGCGTCCATCCCTCTCACCCGTGGGGCGCTAGGTGAGACGGCACTAGGGTGACGGCGGCAGACTGTCGTCACTCTCGAGGTAAGTGACGTAGTTGTCCTCATGGCGCGGCGGAGGAAGGGAGGGGATGTCGTAGCCGTGCATCTGAAATCATATTGTCATTGATATTTTGTTATTTTTTCTACCGCACTGTAATGTTGGTATCATTCCATTATGAAAAAGTAATTATGTTTTGATTGAAATATATTATGAATATTTTAGTTTGACGCATTCGGACCTTGACGTACATAGAAATGGTCACTCATATTTTACTTTTCTAACACATATATCTCGGAAATTAAAATTATTTATCTTGTTCTTTAACCAGAGATGTATAGTGCTAATTGCAAAGAGGTTAGCCGATTACCGATCTGTAAAAAATGAGGCTAAAGCTGGTTAAAGACCTGCTAGGAGGCAGCTTTAAAACACACCTAGTAGGTGACCTTCCGACAGACAGGACTATAGTAGGACTAATTGGCGAGCACCTGGGTGGTGGCACTGTATCACACCTGTGACCTGTGACCTACTGAGAGCCACGACTGTATTACACCTGGTTGACGATCTACTGTAGTCTGTAACGCTGTTTTGTATTAAGCCAAACTGAGCATCAGCTGAGAGGCAGCACTATGTTACACTTAGGTGGCAATCAGCTGGGAGGCAGCACTGTGTCAAACCTGGTTGACGAGCAGCCGGGAGGCGGCACTATATCACACCTGGTTTACTAGCTGCTGGAAGGCGGCACTATATCACACCTGGTTGACGAGCTGCTGAAAGGCAGCACTGTGCTGTGGCCCTCGGTCAAGGTCCGCGTGGAGGGCGAAGTCACTGAGCGCCTTCCAGGGTGGCTGGTAGGCGGTGACCTCGAGTGCTAGCGAACCAGCCTCGTGGCGCACGGGCGAGCCTGCCACTAGTGGGACTCCCATCGACATGTAGCCCAAGCGTCGACCTTCCTGTACCGAACATATTAATAGTTCATTTTTTTGAAAAATGTGAAGTGAAAAGAATAAAAAATCATGATTTAAGCCAGTATGGAAAAAAAAATGGAACCAAAAGCTCTTAACATACTATTTTTCATTTTACTAAAAACCAAAGTATATAGTAGGTATATATCAAAATCCGAACCAAAATGTTATCCACCTTCTCTTGCTGCATCTGCAT
The DNA here is from genome assembly GCA_963555665.1 of Dircenna loreta. Taxonomy (NCBI): domain Eukaryota; kingdom Metazoa; phylum Arthropoda; class Insecta; order Lepidoptera; family Nymphalidae; genus Dircenna; species Dircenna loreta. Next base: position 16,496,252 of record OY743091.1, read on the forward strand.
CTTGAGCTGGATAGTCTTCTTTTTGTCCTTACATCGTTTGTTCTGGAACCACACTCGGATGACGCGGGGACTGAGCCCCGTCATCTCCACTAGCTGTTCTTTCATCAGAGCATCAGGGCGAGGGTTGGCTGCGTAACAGGTTCTAGAAATTTAAATTTCAATTAGATACGCAAATAAATAACTGATTAAATAAATTAAATGTTAAAAACATGGTATTATGAATTTGAATACTAAACTCATCCAGACAAGGACAATTCAAATAATAATTTATCTATAATTAACATGCATAATTATTCTTAATTAAAAAATCCATATAAAACCAAAAAAAAAACATGTGTTATCTAAATATTAAAATAGTTCGAATCCAATGACAGTAGACTCCAGCGAAAACTGGTGTCATAAATTTATAGCAAACAATAAAAATACCTGATAAGCTCACTTTTATGAGCCATTAAGTCTGAATTTAGTTTATTTATAAAACTTAATTTGATACTTATAGTGTATTTAGGAGTTATAGGTCGTTAAAACAAAAAAAAGTATTATTATAACAGCAGGATGAAAATATACATTATAATTTATTAATGTATCAATTCAAATTACCCTTTATGAGTTAAATTTTATTATGGCAACATTAAAGCTTGAAGGTCGTACTAGGACCATTCAACATTTTAGTTCCCACTAAAAATAATATACAATCATAAACAGGAGAAATAAAGATTATTAATAGAATATATAATATAAAATTGAGTTAATTCCCTGTTCCTAATCTGAATATAAATTATTATAAACAAAGAACTAAAGAAATGTATTCGTATTAGCAATTGAAGGCCACGTACGTACCTTAGCGTGTGTAGTTGTTTCTCGTTGAGTACCGTCCGTACTCTCGTAGGCTTGCCGTCGGCGGCGGCGCCGGCTCGCGCGCGACCACTCTTGTGTGAACCGGATTCACTGCCCGAGTCTACAATAATATAAATAGTATTTGAGAGTCTATTTTTCGTAATATTTGGAAAGGATCAAATAATTATATTTAGAAATAAATCCGGATATGTTCTTATAAAGTGCTTAGTTAAATAGTTTGATGTAGAATTATGGAACTAGTGAACAATTTTCAAAAATATTATAACATTTTATTATCCAACAACCTAATATCAAAATGATCTCAATGGAAGCCATTAAAAAAACTGGGTGTATTTTTTAGCAATAAGGGAGTGGCTTGGGAATTTAGATCCGTCAATTATTTTTAATACGCCGACAAAATAATTTGTCGTATAACTTTATTTCAAACACGGATAACTCCAATAGCTAGCAGTACGTAGCTAAAGTTTGTATCTTGTATCTTAAATATTATAATTGTAGTACCTAAGCAATATTTATTATCTCATAGACTTATTGTCTAGATTAAACGAAATGTTGTTTGATTGCCTATCATACTTACAATACTAACAATTCTTGGTAATTAATCTAAGCGATAATCTGTGATATGTTATCGAATGTGATTATCAATAAAAAACGATTTATTGGAACTGAAATAATTTTACATCATAAAAATAATCTAAATAATATTAAAGATAAAACAATAACATGTTATTTAAGAACTCATATTAGCAATACACTTTGTACTAACACGGAATGCCAGATCGCTAGGATTAGCACAGAATTGGGGAGTACAATAAATATTTAACATGGCAACCCCATCGGTCAGTTCAAGGCAGTCAAAGGGACCATTACATTACTGTAATCCAAACTTCACACCTACACTAATCCTCGGACTGGTATTAGGAACTCAAATATGCATAGGATACTTATTAGAGTAGTTAGGATTATTTTTTAATTAAGGCAACATTTTCGAGAATAAAAAAAAAAGTAAATATTATTCTGACAGTTTGTAATGATTTTGACAGAAGTGAATGTGTGTGTTACTGTTTACTTTTTTAGAGGATGTTATATATAAATTATTATTTGTCTTTTATTAAAATTACATACATAAAGACGTATTTATGGATATATTGGTTACGCCTCATAATTTATTAAGATAATAATCCTACCAAGTACGATGAAGGGTAAGTTTTTATATTTTAAAATTGCAATAACTATATTATATTATAGATTTAATAAATAAAATGGTTACTTTGTAACTCGTTTGGGTTAATTCTATTATAACTAATGTCATATCAATAAATACAGAGAAATCTTTGAAGAATTATTGAGTTGTCAATCTTTTTCTATTTGTTAATTATCGAGTTGTCATTTGTTTTCTTTTTTATAATGTCAATATAGTCTGGATTACAGTTTTGGGTAGGTAATTGTTTTCAATAATAAAAGACAATATATTTGATTTTATAGTATAGCATACATCTTGTAATAAATTACCTTTTTTTATCCTTTATTATAAATAAAAAGGACGAAATAATGAAGGTCAAAACTAGGTCACAACAAATAATTCTTAGATAAAGGCAAACTTGACGCGGTGAATTAAAAGCGGCGGCTGCTTTGTCGGCCCACTTCAAACAGATAACGTACGATCGGCAAATCAGGTTGTGATAAAAATAATGAATAAATATATATACTTATAACAAGTTTTGGTAATTGGATATCAATCTTATATAATAGGAAATACCGTTGCCTGTGTTAGTTATTTTTTAGATTATAACTTATTATATTAGTCCAAAGACAAAGTTGAAAATCCTTTAAAATTGCGATCGAAACTACTTTCGAAGTAAGTTGTTTTTTTAAATTAATTATTACTTAACAAAAAATGTGTATATATATATGATAATCGTATTAAAAACCTGTATCGTAGAATTTAATTTTATAAATTCATACTTATTAAAAAAGAAATTATTTTTTTTTTGCTATCCGTACCCAAATCAGTGTTCAATGACGTTGATAAGAGCTCGTGATTTTGATAATGATACGCCTCATTACGCATGTATGAGATACAAACAGAAATACTGAAGTGTTTCCAATATTAATATAGATTATAAATATCCTAGCTGAGGGGTGTGGAGCTAAACGCATTTCTTGGAAAAAATATATTGATTACACCGTAATCAGAAAAACGTATACTTTTTTAGTGGCTTTGTTGATTAAAAATAAACGATTCTGTTAACGTTATTATTTGTTAAAACACTCATTTGTTGGATATTGTTTTTATTACTGTAACTGAAAAAGTGCTGAAATGTGTTTCAGATTATTGTTTTATATAGATTGCACAATCATTTCAAATCAAGGTGATTGGTATTTCTCTGAACCATGTACCCGGTGATGGTTTAAATTCTTTGCAAGAATGGTGTTCACGAGAAGATGTTGGAGCCTATCAGAGATCAAGTTGATAAGTCCTTCAATAATTTGACTCTCCAAGTTCTCCAAGTAAATTCGGAATGCAGAGTACAAAGCGCTTTAGTAATATCACGAAATATCACAGTGTAAACACAGAGGAACGGACATTTTTCAGTACATATTGAAAGCACTGAGATATACGTCGTAAATTTTTCTTCATATATTTGTTCACAAGAATGTATTTATGGTTTGTCAAATCTGTGTTCTATTTATGGGGTTGGATGGTATGTGAGCAGATGGTCCATATCGTATGCACTCTTCCCTATGGATACACAAGGAAAGGTGCAAATGGACTGCCACCTTGTAGAAGAGTGGGCTGCAAGAGTAAAGGCGGAACAAGACTAACAAGATACTAGAAAGAGACGAAGCGTGAATTAAAAAGGAAATCTGTATGATAGAAAGAGAGGGAGCATATATTATAAAAGCAATATACTAGAAAACACGAAGAGTAAGAGAGGGAAAATCATCATCCTACTCCCTTTCTCACTGTAGGTACTTCTATCTTTTGTGAGAGAGTGGGTCGAGCCAGCCCGTATACGAGCCGTACCACCTCTGTCCTATATATGAGCTGTACTCACCAGACATAGATCCCAGCTCGTGGGGATGGTGGGAGTTGTTGTTACTAAGGGTGGTATTATTATTGCTCTCCGCGTTGCCTGTACTGCTGCCGCTGGTGTTCGCACTCTACAACACAACATTAATAATATTAATTCAATAAATAATGAAAACAAACCGATATGTTCGGTGATTCGAACCCGCCATTTCTGACCGTGCCGTTGCTCTACCATTTGAGCTAACGCGTCCCTAAAGTAAATTTAGCATTTTATACATATTCTTATATTTACTTAATATTGTAATAAGTTTAACTATACATATTTATAGACATAAAAAAGCAATATTAATTTAATTATAATATTATTATATATAAAAGTTATTTACCTTTTCTAATACATCGTGGTCCTCTCTACAATACAGCGCCCCCCCTTCTCGTAATGCGAATTCATCGCCTTTAACAAGAAAAATATTTACATTTATTTAAATAACTCATTTATAAGCATGATAATGTAACGTTTATTTAAATTTGGTACTCGTATCAAAAAACAATTAATTAAGAATTCGTATAAGTATTATTAAATTTGAATATATGTTTGTTGAATTTTTGTGATATATTTCAAATCATCGTTATATAAAATAAATAACTGTTTCCCGCGACTCTGGGCAAATAAAAATATTATTATACTTTAAATATTCCATAGTAATAAATAATATGACAAACAGACAGTTTTATTGTCTGTTTTATAATAAATATGAGATTCTATATATACAATATTGATAAAGTATTGTATTATATATTTATTAGGAAACATTGCAAGAAATAAAGATTAATAAAATCAATTACGAAGTCAATATCACAAGTAATCAAAAACTTAGTAATAACTTTATCATAAGATAAACAGATATTATTAAGCATTTTAATACAAAACTTGTTTCTAAGAAATATATTTAAAATACATACATTTTTTATTTTATAATGATTCTAGATAATGATAAGGATTCCATATAATGATTATAGATAATACAAACCAGGTATCAACTGCCGTGCGCACGCGCAGCATCTAAAACAGTCAATGTGGTAGATCTTCGTCTTAGCGCGCATCACGAAATCATTCTTGCTGAATGATGAGCCGCATTTATCACATTTTGTACCAAATAATCTGGGGACAAATTAATAATTTAAAGAATATAATTTTAGAAAAAAATAAAAAACATTGAAATATTTAGCATTTTATAAAAATCGGATTAGTATTTTCAGAGTGTATTTTGGTCATACGTTCACAAGAGATTTACATATATGTATTTATATATATATATATATATATATATATGAGGAGGTTCGACATTTTGATATTTAATATTTTAATGCTAGAGTTCTAGGGGTGGTCAATATTTATATCTAACTTTAAGAGTGTCCTTCAATTTAGGTAAGTATGTTATATATATATATATATATATATATGTAGTTTTCATGACTAACAGACAGATAATCGAGATTTAATTTCTAAGATATATATGTTCTTTGCTAACCCGCCAATAAAAATGAGAATTCATCTGTAGGTTGATCCAAAAAATGAGTAAACCTGTGTTAAGAAACTTGACAAAGCTTTATTCGCTTTGTATTAAATTCGACAGTTTATTTTATTTACAAGAAACCAAATATAATAATTAAAAACTGTTTATTACTTTTAATTCAGAGTAATTGAAAAAGCGGTCCATAAGCAATTTGTAAATAAAATACCGAAAAACTATATATTTTATAATATATATATATATTTAACTTATTATAAATAGCTCAATCGTTTAAACGTAAATAGAATCGATATTATAAAAGACTCCCTTTCAAAAACCGTCCATTAAAACCTCCATACAGCGTGTTCAATAACATAGCATAGACAATATAGAATGCTTTTAGCGAGATTGCCGAGGGTGGGGGAGGGGTAGAGGGGTTTTCATTCCCTAAGTGCCGGTCAATAACTCCCCCGATGCGTTTACGGTTTTACAGGTTTTCGGTTAACTGATACTTTTCAGATTATTTAATGTATATAGTATACTTTTTCATGATAATATTTTTCCCTAAACGTTATGATTTTGACGAGACAAGAATAAAAACCCTTGAAGACAAAGAAAAAAAAGAAAAATAATATCTGTTAGTTTCTTTGTGTCAATGTCAAATCAAATGTCAAAATAAATGTATGAAAGATTTTGTTTTTAATTCATCCAATAATTATGCTAGTCTCAGTTTCAACTGAAATATATGTATATGTAAATAATATGTTTTTCAAAGCGCAAATTTTCTATATATTTAATTTCATGGTAGATAGTATCTTAGTTTAATAATTATAATAATTCTTATTATCTGTGATCCCAATCTGTCACTTGAGTTGACAGTCCCAATAACCAATCTGCGGATTGAGTATGTAGGATCTAAGATTGATTTGAATCTCGGATTGAAGATGGAATTATTAATATGAGATATACTAGACAAGGCAACAGTCAACAAACCTTATATTTATTTAAATCTCGCTAAATAATGCATCTGTCTCTGATTGACGTTTAACACAGCTGTGGTAACAGGACCACACGTACTCGTGTCCGTCTGTTTGTTACGAATGTCGCATGAACTATCATTTAGAACATATTATTATTAAATAAAAAATTGTGTTTTATATGTATTTAGCATCATCTCTATTAATTATTGTCAAATATATAAAGTATATATATTTTTCTTTAGAAAACCTTCACCTTTCCTACATTAATGTGAATCTAAAATTAACAAATTTCTAAAACTATTGTATTATCATACCTGTTGTATATTTTATTTATATATAATAGGCTTATAATAGTCTTAAAACGTTTTGACAAATTTGCAAACAAGAGAGAGCGATCAGAGAGAAAGCCCAAACACAAACATTAAAGAAGTAATCAAATGAATTAATAAATAATTATCGTTTCCGCTCCGCTTATGAACATAAACGTTTTATAATCTGTATTTGGACAAAGTAACGGGAGATGTGCGTATCGTCTCGGATGTCGCTAATTGTAGGGCGTGGGGTCTCAGCTCAGATTTAGGGTTAGACACACACACAGATACAGACTTATTAGGTTCCTATACCTATAGGCGTTTATCTATGCTGAGACTTATTAGGTTGGTATACCTGTTTTTAATTATAGAATATTTTAAAGCTTCTTACACACGTGCTAGTTCTAATTTAAAAATAGTTTTTTTTGATTGGTTGGTTAATAACAAAATCTTATTAAATCGGTATTAAATATACGATTAATTACAAAGATATTTTTAATAAAGTTTTTTTTATGACAATAACTCATTATCAAACGTTTCAATTGATACATCCGGTAAATGATTTCCGGACGATTTTAATAAAAGTAACAGTAGGATGTTTGTTCTGATAGAAATTCAATACGTAAACATTTGTTTCCGTCAGCTAATGAAGGGTCAATCTATTTTGATATTGTTATTTAATGTTATATTTATTTATAGGTGAAACCAACTTTAATAATAATATTAAATTAATAAGACATAATTGGTCTTCTATTAATTTTTAATAGGTGATAATCATGTCAGCCAGTTGTGTACCAAAAAGGTTTTATTCACAAGAAGTTATTTATATGTTGATATATCAATAAGGTTTTATATACTTTATATATCATATACAGCTATCGTAATTGTGTCACACGCCTAAATATATGAAGTGACATAAGTGGGCGAGGAATGCTTATATAAATATAGTAAATCAATGGATCCGTGAGAAGATAAACACACAGATTAAATTAACATGAAGACATAAAAACAAATAATGCATTAGGTTAAAAAAAAAGTAATCGAACGTTTTTCCGCCGGTACAAACGGAAACAAACACACCATAGACGTATCGTATTCCCGCCGCCCGCCGCGCTGTCAGAGTGACGTTTGTTTTGGCGCCAAAATACATAATGCCAAGTCAGACCCGGTTTGTTTTTCTCGGCGCATCACTGTTCAAAGCGGCAAAGACAATTCGTGTACAGCCAAATGAGGTTTTAGTGTTTGCTATCGGATTATATTCTCTATACATTCAGACCAAAGAGGTTGTCTGTCTGAATGTAAACTCATAGAGTGAACTTTGTTTGCTGATGTGTAATTCTATATTTCTGCCGCGAGATAGAAGGGTGAAAAGGTAAACATTCAAGTTATTTTAGTGAATTCATCTTAGTCTGTGTTTAAAAAGTGGCGCCGTAAGACGACTGATTGACGTTTGATTATGAATATTTTTTTTACAAAGAGGTTTAAGGTTTATAAGCCATAGACTAAATATGGTGTTTGTAAATGTTCTATATTTGGATTTATTTTATAAACATAGCGTTGTCTTTTGAATTTCAAAATTTTATTCTTAGGCTATTTTTATATGTTAAAGTTATTTTTTGAATGTACGAGAGGTACCTGTACTAAAAATCGCAGGTTCGAGTCCTGTTTGTGATAATCAACTGTTTACTCACACATTCATAGGTTCAAGTCTCGCTGATTCTTTTTGTTTATTCTATTCTCTACCTTCTTTTTTTCCACTCTTATTAAACTAAAAATATTATAATAATATTTTTAGCAAACTGAAATTTCACATTAACACTTATTTTTGTAACAATTAACATTAAAATATACAACCTTCTAAAAGTTTAAAAAAATAAAGTTCCATTTTTAAATTTCTAATATAAAAAATAGTCTATGACGCGGCATTTATCCACAGTGTATAAACAACGATTGTTTAATTCAACGTGATGTTACTATTTGCTCGATAAATATTCGCATATTCATTTACACTGTTGTTATTCATTCTGACTTATATAAATATTTATTATTAAAGCCAGTATATTCTTATATTAATATTTTTTTAAATATTTACATGCCACTTTTTATAGGTATTAGCATATATATTCTAGCATATATATTTAATTTAGGAACTTGGTACTTAGAGGTGAAGGAGTACCAATATTATTTTGATTAAATATATATAATGGTTTTCTACATCTGTTTGTCATTAAACTTTTAAATGGCTGTACCAATTTTGATGCTATTTTTGTTCGTTTTTGAACGGGTTTTTTTTCGATTTATAATTGGATTTTGTACTGTTATATTTATTTTTTTGTAACAACGTCTATCGGGCCGTATATAGTCTTGTAAAGTCATCTTTAACACCTACCCTTCTTCGTAAATTTTTACAACTGAACTGTCTTATTAAAAGTACGTAACTATCGAACTATTTTAAATTAGACAGATACTCTTTGTCAAAGATAACTTTGCTATTTTAAATGTTATTTGAAATTTATGTCTTTGTTAAAAATTGCGATAAAATAAATAAGTATATTCTTCAAAAATAATTAGTTTTCTTACTTTTTGTTTTCTTTTTCTTTTTTTTTTTTTTAATATCTGGTATTATATATAAATGCCACATACTTTGTCAAGAATTAAGACGCAAAGAGTAAGAGAACAATTATTTCAGAACAAACACATATTTAAACAAATGTACCTAGTAATTCTGTCTATTTATATACCTACTTAGGTGTATAAGTAGACACCTAAGTAGGTATATAAATAGACAGAATGTATACAATTCTCGTACCTAGTATAATCTCGCTTGCAATACGTCTTCCCATCCCTTACGAAGCAGGTGCAGGACTCGTCGAGGAACTGCCTGCACTCCTGGCACTTGAGGCAGGCGGCGTGCCACTCCAGGTCCGGAGCCACCCTCAGGATGTACTGGTCGTGGATCTGACCACCGCACCCCACGCAGAGAGAGAGACGAAGCTTCTCTGAGGAAAATAGATATTTGGTTATAAGAATGAGTCTTTTTTAGTATGTATCTTAATATATATATAAATATAAATAATCTTTCTCTAGAAAGATTGTTTAATTAAAGCCTTGCTAATAATTGTTTTTTGTTACATTGTTGTCTATACTTTAAAAACAAGTACCTATTAGGGAAATATGTGTTTAATCTAGGTTTGTCAGTCAAAGTCTTATCTAGGTAGGTAGGCAGATACACCCCATTCACCCCTTTAGAGGTTGAAATGCATTTTTTTTTATATTGGCATCATAATATACAGAGTAGCTTACATTAAAATTCATAAATAATACTTATAAATGGTATTAAATAATACAATAATATCTTTCTAAAAAAGGAATGCAACATGTCTGGTCGATACCTACCTAGTTGAATCGTTCTATCTAAGGTAGGTAGGTACGTCTTTGACGGTAGGTGGATTTATAGATAGTTTTTTTTTTTTTATGTAAATGAAGTTATAACAGAAAAATGGTTATTTTTAATATAGTTCCGTCAAAAATTCAAGTAAGTATATATAGATGTAGAGGTTCAAAGTATTTTATGGTTCTCATAATGTATTTAGTACCTACCTACATAGGTAGGTACGTTTGTTTGTAGTCTCCAAGTAGTTACCTACATATAAAAAAAAGTAAGTCTGAAAAGATATTCTGAAGTCTAAGTTTCAGGAGAGAATTATATTATAAATATTTTATGTAAAAAAAAAAAAATCATCTTTTAAATTAGATGTTTTTTAAAACTCATAAGTAAAATAAAAAATACATAATATAGTTAATTTAAATGCTTAGTAATGATTATTTTAATATTTTTTAAAATTTCAAATATCTTCACAACTGCCAGGGGAGCATAAACAATGAATGAGACAGAAAATATGAATAAATTATCTATGCCAGTGGAATCGATACGGACTGGGCGTGGCTTAAATACACCCCGCCCTTAGAGAGAGATGGCCGTCGTCTGTCTCGTGACAAAACTAGCGTAGATTATTATTTGTTTATTTAAGATTATAACTTTTTTAAGCGTTCGGATAAAGTTGAAAAAGCTCTTGTAATGACTTTTTTACTTTTTAATGTTTGATAATTTTTATATCTTTGATAGTAGATAACATGTTATCCAGCTTATTGGTAAAATTTATATTTTTATTCAAAATATAAAAAAGGGTAGATTTTTAAGTGTATTTTATGTTATTTTTAATATTTTCCATAGTAAAATTATTTATTAATCACCATAGATAATACCTACCTATATCACCTACCCTATTTATTATTTAATTATTTAATTATAAGTTAGACCTACTTATAATTAAATAAACAATATATAAACAGAAATTCCTAAATATTTCAATGTTTCAAACTATAAGGTCAACAGAATGAACCTAGGCTACCTACGAAATGAAATAGAGCACGGTGCCGACGAATCACACGGAAAATTATTATTATATATATTCATATATATGTATTATTATTCAAAAGAATTATAAGCTACCCTTGAAGGTATTTAGAATTTACTCCATTAAGTATTTTTTTTTTTCTAATGAATAAATAATGTTTCGTTATGCTTGTAATTTTATTTGAATATTAATTTTGTCCCTTTCATGTCAGAAACAATTATGATTTATAAATAGGTTTGCGTTAATAATACAATAACTATATAAATATTATTATATTATAACTAAGAACCCTCCCAGACTTTTCACGGGTGTTATTTAATTATAAAGAAAATTAATAGTGTAATTTTTGAGATATACCTTTTTCGAATATATATTTTTTAATATCAATACAATATGCAGAATTTGTTTCTACGTAGGGCATATTTCAGCAGAACATAAATGTTTTTTTTTTATAATTGAGATTTTCTTACATTCATTTTTAAAACTTTCTATTATACATTGTCATGACAATTATAACTCCAACAATAAAACATTTTTTTTACAACAACAATAATCTTCATCATGAAATGTTACACAATTTCGTGTTTTCGCAAATATATATATATATAAACAGAAATCCGTGTGTCTGTTTTTGATATAAAATAATAATAAGATGCATTCATACATATGAAAATTATTTTCTGAGGGTAAGATCAATTCTTCAGAGTGAGAGAGAACATCAGGGTGAGAGAGATGCCGTGTTATCAGAGTTAAGCTATGATGGTTAGCTTTGGGATTTAGTGGTGATGACGTTCTCTCTATCTACCAGATAATCCCACATAACCTGACCTCCGCTGGGATGGTATACATTAAGAATATACCAAATATATTATATATATAATGCGATATTCTTATTATTTAATTTTGTATATACAAAAGATCATTTTGGTATTTGGGAAAGACTCTATTTATTTAAATTTTTGTTGTGATGTTCGTAATTGTAAAAATAATATTTGTATTAAAATTGTATGAAAATATCAATTAAAAACCACATAATTACATTTTATATATGTTTTTTATGAATATTTATGGTAGAAGTAACGATAAGAATAACATCATATATATAAATATTAATCTGGTTTGAAATTTCAGAAAAAAAAGATAATAAAATTACACAAATAATTAAGAAAACCTTTCAAAAAATATAATTGATCGTAAAAATGCTTGAAGGCATTGTCCTATGCACTTAATGTTTACGAGCGCATTTATAATGCATTTATTAGCAATTTGATGAATTACTTTGCAAATTTTATATTATGACTTCCTCAATTATATTTGAGAAAATTAATTGCAAAATTTAATTGTTTTTTTTTTGTTATTTAGGTATATATAACATTTAATTACATGTTTTTTTTTAATATAGAATCAAAATTTGCCTATAATATGTGATATTTCATGATCGTATCGTTTGTTGTGTGGTCGTGGGTTCGATTCCCAGACTCGAAAAATTTTGTAATCAATACTTGTAAGCTTGCTTGTTTTCTAAGCTCTAGTTATATATATGTATATATAGTGTGTTATATATAAATATAAATGCATTATTAACCAGTTGTCTCGTACCTATCCATAGTATTTACCTACCTAGAAGCTTTGATAAGTTTGGAGCTAAATTACGCTATGTCGAAATGACAAAGATGTGTCTTATTATTATTTTTTCAATAAATATAGAATCAAAAATTCTTCATTGCGAGTAGGACTCGAACCTGAAACCTCAGATATTAAAGGTTTTTTTTTTTCCAAAATTATCTTAAAAAATTTATTTGTCTAACTAATAATTGTAATAAATTTAATAATTTAGTAAAATCTCATTACTGTTTCTTTGTTAACGAAGTCTTGATTAATGATTTAATGATTCCGCTAATAACATGTTAATGAATCGTTATATCGTTAAATGTTATGTTTTTATGATCCGGTAGCTTTTTCATATTATATCAAGGTCGGTACTATATTTTGCATATGATATTTTTTTATTTGATGACGCCAAAAAAAGTTTTGTATTTTTTTTCTTTGATTTTTAAATTGTGTTTTTTAATTGTCTTAGGTATATATGATTATAAATAGTTGTATGTATATCGATGCTTATTTTATGTAAATTATAAATAAATAGAAAATGAAAAAACACGGGCAAGGTTTCGGAACCGCGATCTATAGAATTTTAGATATAATTTAAATAAAACACTAGATATGAGTCTAAAGTTTATTAGTTTGTTTCTGAACAATCTGCATGTTTTATTATTTTTGTTAGAAATTAGTAATGTTTCGTATCTTATGTATATACAATAAATATACAGAAATACTTATATTCCATAAGCGCTGAGAATAACCGAAATACAACACTAAGATGCCATTGAATGATTGATTCAAAGTAATAATAAAATCATTCAAAATCAACTGAAGTGAGCCGCTTGTATGTACCTTTCAGTAACGATGTACCGGTCTGTATTATATGAATCTTCAAGTGGAACACTTTCGGTGTCTCATTTTCGAAAATTACACAAAATATGGAATCAAACCCAGGACCTCTATTACATCAGCTGAAAGTCTAAAAAAATAATTAAAATATACTGAATTATAAAATTAAAATGAAATTTCTATGTAATATACATTTTTTTTTAAACTCTATAATTTTGTTAGTTTTAGTTACAGCTTAATATATAATTCCTATATACATTCACGTCTATAATTTAATCTATACATGGGTGTTTAAAGTGTACCTGTCAATGTGTGCTTAATACCTGTGTAACATGTAAAAGACGAGTGTCTGTGTGTGTGCGGATCAATAGTGTGCTTGTGTGCGTGAGGCTAGTTTTAAAAACGCGTGCGTTAGAATTTATTGTGTCAATAATGAACTGCGCCGTCCGTTGCATTAGGGTTGTCACTTTCTAGTTAAATATTTAATTCTTTATATTTATATATTTATTTTTTTGTAAATAATTTTTGTTTTATTTTTCAACAAGACGTAATACTTATATAGAAAATAATACAATTGGTTAATACTTTTATGTTGATTTGTTACTTACCTTTTTTAGGTAAATTAAGGCTTAATTTTGAATTTATAAAATAAAGTGAGGTATCATCTGTTTATGATACATAGTGTCGTATGTTTTTGAGGTCACATTTATGTAACACACAAACACATAAACACATTCATAGTAATAATTTATAGAATCTATAATTTAATAAAACCATATAATTCGATTATTGCACACAATACCTACTATATCCGTGACGTACGTACAGAATTCAGTCTACGGGAGGGTATTTTGAAACCTTTTATGGGATATTCAATTTTTAGGTTTGTCCTATAGACAAAAAATCTATGGTAAAATAAAACCACATTTGCGTTAAATGTAACGACATACTTACTACCTGTAATGCGAATAAATATATTTTTATAACATAATGTATGTATGTATATTACCTTTTGATTGATTGATTTTGACAAGCGACAAATGCATTTCAAAAAAGGACAATGTGACAGTAATCTGACTCAAGAAGCATTTCATTTTGACCAATTTATATATATTTTTTGTCCGTCGTAGTGTGCTAGTTAGATTGCTGTACTTCTCAAATATCTTTAATAAAATTCAAATACTTATATAATTGCTATTATGACCAATATTGTCAGAAGACACTAAGATTCCACTCATCAGATAAATTATTGATGATCACAGAGCTCAGTTGTGTGATCTCTGCCAAGTTACTTAACTGCTTCAATGATGGATCAAACGTGGCTTGTTTGTAAGTCAGTGCTGGATTGATGAGTCTTGAGACATTGGTTAAAATCTGTTAGCAGTATATATACGTTTGTGAGTTTGTTTGTATCTTTAAAACTTAAAATTATATTTACAATGGATCTTTAGGATGGGATATATATATTATCTTATTAAAATCAAAGGTATTTTCGTTACCAAATGTTCAATTTGAAGAAAAGAGACTGGGTGAGGGAATGAGTTTCTTACGAACGCTCTCTTCTCTACTCTATCTCTAGTCGTGGGTAAGAGCTAGCTATTTATAATATGAAGTGTAGCTGGACTATTTTTAATTCCATGGGTTACAACAGATTGAAGGATTCTATGGCATACTTTTTAATTTTGAGTTTTCTCTTACCTCTTCAGCCCAAATAGCATTCAGATTCCTGAATATTGAGTCAGAGATCACTCTGTGCAAGTCAGTTGACTGACTCACTGAGTGGTTTAAATTAATGTTTTATAAGTTATTCCAACAATACAATATTAACTACAGTCGCGTGCAAGTAAATCGACTCAAGCCTCAAGTGCGCATAAAAAGTGATATAACTTAAAAATGCCTTAATATACCTCTATATAATGTTTTACACAATTAAAGCCTAGTAATTGAGCTTTAAAATGGTGCAAGTTGCATGAAAATCGATTCAGTAGTTTAGTAAAAAAGGTTAATGCCAATGATAATGTAAAAAATGTTGAAAATTCATACAATTTCACAGTATGGGGCTATTGTGTTTAAATGAAACAAAATGCGCGTAAGATAAAAAATTTATTCGTGTCAATATTTGGTATTTCCTCCTCTAGCTCTGATCACTGTTCTCATGCGATTCTTCATCGACCTTATCAACTTTTTAATGGATGATTGTGGTATTCGACCCCACTCTTCTACCAACGCAGTCTTGAGCTCATTGATGTTTGTCGGAGCTGATTTCCTCGCTCTAACTTTCCTTTTGAGCTCGTCCCATATGTGCTCAATGGGATTTAAATCGGGGCTGAGCGGTGGCCAATGCATAGTGTGAATTCCAACTTCGTTCAGGAAATCACGTGTGGCCCGAGCAGTGTGACATCGGGCATTGTCATGCATCAAGATGAAATTTTCTCCAATAAAGCCTTGATAAGGGACAACTTGATCCAGTAGAACATTTTCAATGTAACGATCACTGGTCAGACCTCCTCCCCGGCCTCCCCCAGGAACGAAAACAAGCTCCGTTTTGCCTTCTAAGGAAATTCCGGCCCACATCATGCAAGATCCGCCACCATATGCAACGGTTTCCACAAAGCAGCACTGTGAAAACCGTTCACCGGGACGACGGTATACCCGACCTCTCCTGTCGCTGCCATGGAGACACATCCTCGTCTCATCTGTGAACAGGACTGACTGCCATTGCTCTATGCTCCAATCCAAATGCTCTCGAGCAAAGTGAAGCCGTGCTTGACGATGAGCTGTGGTCAACTTCGGGCCTGTAGCGGGTCTTTTCGGAGAAAGGTTAGCTTCTTTCAACCTTCTTCTAACTATCCACTGACTGACAGTCACCCCGCGAACTTGACGTAGCTCCTGCTGCACATCTACGCCGGTAAGGTGTCGATTTCGGAGAGAGGTCGAGACCAAAAACCGGTCGTCACGCTCTGAGGTGCACCGGCGTCGGCTGGTATTAGGCCTCCGAGTGAAGGCACCAGCCTCTTGAAACTTTCTGTATACTCTCGAGACAGCGGACTGACTCATATTCAAACGACGAGCGACTTCTCGCTGGTTCAACCCTTCTTGCAATAGGGCAACGACTTGAGCGGCTTCCTCAGGTGTTGTATCCATAATTTTCTTCAAATGACGGCTTTAATTTGCAGAGATGTGTTCAGGTCAACGTCTAATGAGCGACTGATAAGAAAAAACGATTACAGAGGGTTTTTATAGGGGGTTGTGTCGCGCAAGTTGTGTATAGAGCGCAGAGCAGTTTACGGGAGGTTGCGTTCAGTTGCATTCTAAGTACAAGTGTTTATTTAAATTACTGATATTATGCTACCATTTGAAAGCCTAATTACTAGGCTTTAATTATGTAAAACATTATATAGAGGTAAAATAAGTAATTTTTTAGTTATATCACTTTTTATGCGCACTTGAGGCTTGAGTCGATTTACTTGCACGCGACTATATATATAAAACTTACGCATTCCATATTTTACAGTGTTAAGATTTTTTTTTCAAAAATACAATAGTTTAGAAAGAAAAAATAAAAAGGTATACCATAACGTGACTTGCAAAACTCGAACATTAACTTTGTTTTCCCTATAATAAAATATAAAAAATTAAATAATAATAAACCCATTAAGTGGCAACCCTACAATCAATAATCAAAGTCGGAGGCGGTGTCACAAAGACGCCGCCCGCGATTAGCATCACGTAGGGCTCCACGTTCGTATCTACGTTCACGTGTATACAATCGTTTAGAAAGAAAAAATATATCAATATACGAGACGGTCGCGGGTTCGAATCCCTGGCCGTATCGGTTTATTTTTGTTAATAATGTTTATAGATATTTTCCAACATTAATTTCGGTTGTGGCATCTTTTCAATATTCATCTATACTGTAGAGTTAGAAAAATTGTTTCGGAGGGGATGCGACGGTTTCCCAGAGGTCGCGGGTTCAAATCTCTGCATGTATAATTTTATATTTCATTCTATATATATTTAAATAAGCGCTGTACATGGCTATACATATAGAGTAAAAATCTGTTGTATTCAGTTTGAGTTTGACTTTATATAAATCTGGATTTTGATTCGTTAAAAAAAATGTAGTTTGTTAAGATTTAAAGAATTTTATTTCTAGCAAAACTAACAAGAGCTTACAATAAAATAGTGGTAAAGAAAATCAATCAAAAAGAGACAAACGTATAGGTACATTCGTTCCATCTACAGGAAAGAAAGAGAGCGAGAGAAGCACACCGAATATTAATTAAATGTATTTCATTCAAATATGAAGAAAGTTTTAAGTATTTTAAATTAACCCAAATCTTTTTAACTTAAGCATGATTTTAAGTCATAAAGCTGTATAAATAACACTGTAAGTAATAAAACTGTAACCAATAAAGCTGTAAGCAATAAAACTGTAAAACGCATATCAAACTGGCCTCAAACGGACAAAGTACAAACACTACTTAATTCTTTAGTTAATTCTCAACAAATAATGCGATGCAACAGTGAGGTATTCAAACTATCCATGTGTGCTCTGTCTATTATACCCATTTAGTGTTGCCATGTTTTAAGAGATTTTCCTCATAAAATATTAAAGTTAATGTTTTATTTTTAGTAGATACTTTTTCTATATTAACGGATTTTAGCTATATTTTTTTTTATTAGTGTATAATTTTGTTTATTTAGGTTCCTTTGTTGAAATTATTTTGTATATTTTAGTATGTTTTTCTATTCATAAGACTGCAATTTTATACGGTATCTACATATAATGTACTTATTTCAAGCATTTAAATATTTTATTTCAAAAAAGTTTACATAACGAAAAATATTTCTATAAAAAAAGAAAAAAAAATCCAGCCAGGTTGAAAAAGTTTTTATAAAAATCCCTATATTTTTTTAAAGAATGCTTCCTTTATGTTTCTTTCAGTAATGCCGCGGTAGTAGTCGCTAATTTTAACCCGGTCCTTTTTAAACAGTTTTAAACCAACAAGCCTATCCAGACGGGTTATATTTGTATATCATACAACCAGACAGCCGTACAATATTAAGGTACTTCAAGAATTATCCTCACAGGATTTTAAGCTTTAATTGTAGTGTAAAGTTTATATAAACTGTTTGTTAAGTCATTAGACTGAGTTCCACTGTTTTTATATGTGAGTATTGAGGATAATAAAATAATACATTTATAAATTTAATATTTTTGCATTTTTTACGTAAAAAAATGTATGATTATATTTGATAACCTTAATACAATTTAATTCAAAAATCTTTTTATTTAAAATGTAATGGACCGGAATTGCACATTTTTTTTTTAAAACATTGTTAAAATTCGAACGGTACGTATAAAACCATTACTATAATGATTGAATTAAATTAAATATCGTTATATTTTCCTATATCTATAACAATCAAAGATTTAATTCTAAAGATTCCAATATCTCGTATCGCACCGGTCAGCCTTACGAAGGGTTCTTAGTTTGTTTGGTGCTTGAAGCTGCTTCTTTTGAACCGCCAAAGGTGCCGTCAGACCGTGTTTATTTGTTTATTTTTCTTTTTTTTTGTTAATGGCCGCGGTCGTGTATGTCGCCAGCTCTTGCGGAAGTGTCACGAATAACTTTTTAATTGCAAGGAGTTTGTAGGTTATTTTATAAATTTTTAAACAAATCTTATTAAAGTCTTTTTTATATTAAAATTATGTGTAATGTTAAAATTATATGTAGCATTACTTAATAATCAAAAGCTATCTTTTTTGACCTATAATTATTTTATTTTCTGTGTTGATTATTCGATTTATATCGATTTTCTTTATTTAAAGATTATTTTATTCATTTGACCGGAAAAATATAATTTTATAGTAGTAGGTACCGAGATAATCCACGAAGCGTAAGACTGGTAACATATCGAGAATAAATCGATTATTTCTTTCCCAGACTTTAATCTTTGATCGTTTGACACTTACAATGACGCCATATTTCTTCTTTTTTATATTTCAAGATGGCGCCCGATATGTGAATTTAGATGTCAAATTGAGGCAGAGGAGAGATTTTATCTTCATCTAGCGACCTTGGGTTGGGCCATTAGAGGCTCAGATCAGATTATTATCATTAAATATAAATTTTATTGTGCTATTAGAAACACGATTTAGTGTTATTTTATAAAATAACAGTAGTTCGTGTTGTTTTACACAATTTAAGTAATATTGATGTAAATCTAAATTATAATAATCCTAAATAAATTTGTGATTTTTTCAATTTAATTCGAATTTATTAAATGTTTATTTTCTAGACATCAAGCTAGGTAAGTAATTTAAAAAAAAATTAAAATACAATTTTAAAGTAATCTAAAATAAAAAGAAGTCAGTATACAAATATCTCACTATACCTACTTACAAATAAATTACTGGGCACGGTATTCCAGGAATCGCAGGATGGAGACCAGGAATTTATCGTGATAAAGATACTTATAATTGTATTATTATTACCTGTATTTATTTAATACTTGATATGTATTTTATAATAGAGTGGTATTAAATCTGCAAAGGTCAAAATTCAAATATGTCTAAATGCTGAATAAGATTATATTCTCCACATCTTCATATTATAGGTACATAGATATATAATTGTTTTATACCTAATTGAAATTTACTTGGTATCTAGGTTCGTTTATGGACCCATTCTTTTGAACCGTGAAACTAGAGTCTAACGTTTCATAAGTGCTGTGTAGATTGGTAGATATGCTAGAAATAAAAAAAAATACTTTGACTTTTAACTTACCGGCCGTTTTATTCATTAAAATTTTGATTTAAGCAGACAAAAACAATATATAAAAATCTAAAATGATTTTCGCTCATTTCATGGCCCCACCAGTAGCGTGTTAGATATTAATGTGATAGACTAATGACTTGAGGCTTTTTCCTCTCACGATGACTCAATTGTAAAGGAATGAGAGTAAATCCATTGTTTATAATTTTTGTTATTGCTTTTCGAAAGCGGTATTTATTAACCGATACATTTAAGCAAATATTAAAGGAGTTTCATAAAAAAAAAAAAAAAATTCATAAGTCATTTTTTTATATCCTTACTATATATTTTTTTTATTAGTTGTAACATTTTCACAAATAATTATTATATTTACGCTTTAGTTTTGCATATTAGAGTTGGATCAGCGTTTATACTAAGGTTTTGAAATAACAACCACGTTATTAAAAAAATATTTTTTCTTTAATTATTCCATTAAGAAAAAAAATCCAAGGCCACGATAATTATTAACTAAAGAATATTTTTATATTCCACAGATATTCCATAGAGTAACATTCAAAACAAATTTTATTCCTCGGTTAAAATTTTATCTAAGGAATAAAAATTTACCCGAAGAATACTTTTAGTTCGTTAACAGAAGTCAACCTTCATTATACTAGTTATGTAAATGCAAAATATGTGCATGCGATTATGTTCTGACCTACTTTGAGTTAAAGGTCATGTTCGTTTGTATGTTTTTTGTAATTTTAAGTACATCAAATGTCAGATTATGATGGCTTAGAGTTATTAAAGGTTGAGATACACTTGCTTTATTTGGGAGTATATTAGATATTATGACGTCATTTGATTAATAGTATGTCTATCTTATGTATTATTTTATATGTAATGTTTTTTTTTATATTTGGTTAGGAAGAGAACATTAGACTATTAGAAAATAATAAATATGTTTTGAAAAAAAAATAATGTATAAGATATTCTTATACATTATTTTTTAATATTTTATATATACATTTATATAATCTTTCAACTGTAGATTACAATGTAGGAATGAAAAAACAGATAAGCATGATAGCAAGACAGCATTCAACAAAAAAAAAACTATATTAGGTATAATTATTTTTTTAATGCCATTCCAGTGTGTAACTACCCTTACATAAGTTTAAATCTACCTTCAGACAGATCCGGGCTACTGTGAGTATTTATGACGATGCGAATGAATTAGTTTATAAAAACTGATACGAGCTTATAAAATGGCTGACCTTTTTCTACCAAAAATTCCAGTCCTTAATAAGAAAATTTGTAATTAGGTTAGTAGTAGGTATACAAATTATAGTATATATATATATATATTATAAAGAAGAAATAACCCAGAAACCTGTAGTTTTCATATATGTAGAGTTGTTTGTTAAAGATAGACAAATATCTAATAAAAAAACTAGTAATATAAGTATATTAATTAGCAGTATTGTAAATTGACAAAGGATTGTCATTTATTTCATGATTATATAAAATAACTAGCTACCCGCCCCGGTTTCTCGTGGATTTCTTTCTAAATTAAATCAGTGTTAGTTCTTAAAAACATCGTGTGCTTATTTTTGAGGCTCAACAGATAATGAAAAGTAAATTTATCCGAATTAAATGAAATTTAAAAAATTGTTTATTACTGAATGATTATGACTCAACATTTTATGAAGCAATTAGAATGAAGGTAGGTAGGTGGGTAGGTAGGTTGGTGGGTAGATAGATAGGTTGGGAGTTGCGCGGTAGAGGAGTATCTAAAAATTCATTTGAAAACCTTTTAATACAAATAATAATATTTTGTGAACTTTTGTTAATTTTGGATATATACTGTAAATATTAAAAAAAATGATGCAAATGATATAAGGTAGACCGAATATAATTAAATATCAAATTTGAATGCATAAGAATTAATTCTCTAATGGTTGCATAAATATATATATATATATATGTCTACATATAGTATTAAAAATAATATATGCTTAGGGAATAAATGTGTCATCATGGTTTTAATAAAATTGGATATACATATATGTAAAATAGCAAATAGCATATTTTTGGGTATTAACAAAACAATTATACAAATTCTAGTGAAAACAGCATTAAAATGTGTTAAGTAGTTTAGGAGATGTAAACAGACAAACCGACACATACTATACCTAACTTTTAAAACTTAGATGATTAGTACCGGTTATATTAGAATATTTAGTTATTTTGTTTCAAGAATTATTTTGTAAATCTTAAAGTACCGACATAAAAAAAACAAGATTTTTAGGTGAATGATATTTAATATGAAGTTTATATTAAACCTTATATTTTATTTTATTTGCTCGTAAAGGAAGCAATCATGACCAATTATAGTCAGTATACCTACATTTTAAATAAATATAGAATTATAATTTCGATCTAAGACGGTTCCCGTCCGTTCTATTTTTTTTATATATTTAATGAGGTTTAACATGACAATACATGTTTATATAAATTTTCAAACATGTCCAGTACAGTTTTATAAAATATTTTTCTACCGTGAGAAAGCAAATATTTTATATTTAATTAAAAGTTTCGTGACCGTGATGACTATTATATACCTATATATATATATATATATATATATATATATATTTACGCGGCTTTATTTACGTCAATTGTTCTGGGGTTCAAGCCACGAGTCCTCCATGCTTCGAGCTCATGAGTAAAAACTCCGAAACGTTTTCGAGTCGAGTAAATTACTATTTAATAAATACGAATACAGCCGAGTAAATATATATATATATTAAAGCAAATATTGTTTAATAATAATGTTTGTAAGCAACACCGCGCGTGTTTACTAGTAGAGAAACTATCTGACACCGATTCAGCGTTTGGTTAGAAATTGGGATAATATTTGTGTATTTGATAGTTTATTTGGTGATGATTTTCTAATAGCTGTACCCCTACTACGAGTTTTGATGTTACGAGACGTTAATAGTTTTGGAGCAGGTAACATTGGCGATTGGTTGATATTTGTTTGAGTTTTTTAGTCAAGCAATCATAGCCAGGAACTCGTTTCGTGTCTGCTCAAAAACTATCAACGTTTCGTAACGTCGAAGCTCGTACGGGGGTAACTTTAGTACCAGTCTTATTATTGAGTATATTTTGTAATGCTTTTTTTTACAACAATAACATATATTCTTTGTTTTTTAAGATTTGCTCTTTGATTTCAAAATAAACTTTGACCCTTTGATGGCTATGTCAATGTCTCTATTAAGAATGACTTATATTCTTTTTATTTAACAAGGTGAATGATAATAGACTGAAATGAGTTAGGCTTCGCAATCTTTTATATTTTTTGTATTATATCAACAAATAAGCTATCATTATTAAAATATAAATCATACTCGACCAAGAAACTACATAAAAATATAAGAAAACAACCAAATTTCAAAAAACACCTTTTTTTTACAACAATTACATGCTCTTATTCCTCATAAATGACCAACAATTTACATCAACAAACCCTAATTATGGTACAGATATATAAAAAAAACAATAATATTATATTAAAGAATATTTTGGACAACAAAAATGAAATATTTAAAATTACTACGTTTTTGAATATATTTCAGATATATTTTTTTTCAAGTTTAATTTTTAAAACCCCTTAAGCATCTGTCGACTTCCGAATAGTAATGGCCAAGGGTCTATAAATCACTGTTCCAAGTACAAGAATTGACGCCAAGTCACTGACCTGAGTCCCAAAAAAAGGTTTCTCTTTCACCGGATATCATAGAGCTGGCGACAAAATCGTGGCGCCATATTTTTTTTTTGTTTTCTTCTGTACATTCTACAAGTTACTGTAAGTCTTGTAATTAGAGTTTAAATTTGTTTAAATTTGTTTGATGGAGTCTTATGTGTCTGTTGTGACATTGTTTTTACAAATTTAGCTCCAATTTCAAGTTTAAACTGACCCACATATACAAAATAATTGAATTTTTGGTTAAAATATATTTTATCATTTCACAAGAATTATAAAATCAGCATTTTATGTCATCACTTGACTCAATTTAATAAGACGAAGAGTTCATATTGGATACAATTTTATTTAATATTCAAAAATATTTTTTTAAACATTGTATTTTCATGTTTTTTTTTTTAAGTTATTACTGAATACAATTTCATTATTATTTTTTATTTCTAATTGAACATAATGAAATAATTAAAATATATTATATACATATATATAATTTATGATGGAAATGGTTAACTTCAAATCATCACAATTATATCTTATTTAGATAAATCAGGAGACAATCCAAAACATCTGACGGCGCCATCTTATCGTTAAGAACAATGCCAAATATTTCGACGGACGTCACAACAAAAAAATTGCACTCGTCAAAAAAATCCTTTGTGGTCAAAATAGTATGAAGACGTTAGTTTAATTTGACAGCTGTCAGGGTAGGCGTTGTTTGTACCAAATTATGATGGATATTTCAAGAGATTTGTCAAATATTTTTATAGATTCGTTATTTTGTTGACTCATTTGTCGTTTGACATTTAGAATTTGAAATAAACTAGGCACCTGAAGTATGATCACTTTTGTTTCAATGTAGCTAACTTTAAAAACTTTGAAAAAAGTTGACATTGAATAAAGTTGTCATTTCTGAAATACTGGAACTACAGCTGTAATTGTTCCCGCATTGTATTTGTCTATCAACATTTTTCAGAGACGAACAGAAAATATATCACTCTCAGTCTTCAAGCAATTTATTAAAACGATATACAGACAAACAGTCACAATTGTATATATTTTTTGAGACAATAACAATGATATTATAATAAATTTTCCAAATTTAGTAACAATAATTATCGTTTTTAAAACTTTTTGCGTATCCATAAAACCTCACACACACCATAGATTATTAACCCTCTAAAACTTAGATTAAACTGAACGGGTTGAAAAAAATAATCTCCCGACACGTTATCCAATGTCCCATAAAGGACTTATAATAAAAACAAAAGAAAATAAAAAAAACGCCATCCTTATCTCAGTCCGGCGCCAGTGGCAGCGAGGCGGGATTGTTTTTTTTTAATTTCATTCTTTTTCAAAGCGAAAATCCAACCTCGTAATTGACAGAATTTACGCAGCCGATAAAAAAGGTTTTATATCACTGGCTTACTTTGTCGTTACGGCGCTTTCGTTTTCCAATCTTTTTATATCCTATCTTACATTCCCTTGCATGTCTTAGAAACACCGCTCTTGTTTACAGAATTAAAGCCAAATAGGTTTTATATAAATATATAAATAATAATATATATTTCTTTTTTATTTAATATGTATAATAGCGAAAAGTTTTAAGGTAATGAAAATAATAGTAAAGATTTAATTATTTTTTTTTATCTAAGGTGCATAGCAAAGATTTTTTTTTATAATCAACGTTAGATACATAGCAAAAAAGTTTAATTTTCCAGCCAAATTAATAATAATTAAAATTATAAAAAGGCAGTTAATCCTAAACGAACAAGAAGCGGCACATGCCAAAGCAATTCTTGAGATAATATCTAAAGCAGTTCCGGTGCTATGCTTCCATACGGTGGTCTGATTGAAATAATTACTCCAGCACCCTTATGTCTATATACATAAGAGCGATATTCACATCCATGTTTGAATGCGTGGGCGTTAAAAGTGAATATATAATCCGATAAATCTCATCGGTAATTGGTATTGCCTACTTTGTTTACTGTTTTTACTTGATTTACTATTATTACTGAGATATTATAACAAATAATAATTGTATTGTTTATTATTAGTAGAAAAAAAGAGATTTTTGAATCGACCACAAGATACTAAAGGGAATATCTTAAATAAATATCAAGAATAAATATTAAAGGTAATATTTTATATTATACGCGTACATAGACTATATTAACGTGTTTATAGCGCACCCACACATACTTAGATATTACAAACTTAGAAATTCAAACTATAGGTGTATTTAAAATTATTATCAAATGAATAAGTAAGTATTAGCGACAAAATATTACTAAAGCTATAAGGCAAAAACTTTTTAAAAATATCAATAAGAAACATATTACGCGTAAGCTTACGCACACATAGACATTTCACACAATTAAAGACAAATTTCCTATTACATACTATAATGTAAGGAACGTATGAATTATCCCAGAAGTAATGATACTGTCATGACAACGTATCCAAGCATTTATGACGCTTTAGTACCCAGAACATTTAAATATACTTACCCTGAGTCACAAATTCACCGCAGACATGAGACACAAAAACAATTTTTATTATAATTTAGAGAACGTATGAACTACCCCAGAATAGGTACTACGGCTACCTTTATAGGGTCATGACGCTATAGTCTCAAAAACAGTAATTTTATACAGTTCTGAGTTCTTCAAAACATTTAAATATACTTGTAAATGTACTTTCAAAGGTACCCAGAGTTAGTAGTCACAAGACTACCGATGCGAGACATATCCTTGAGTAAACACGAGCCACTAATGCGAACATATGTTTAGATATACTATCTAGTACACGGTAGTACGCAAATCAACTTATCAAACCCGCCTCTACTTAACGCATATGTTGTTTTATTTCAGACTATTTGTGTTATTTATACTGTTTAGGGGTAAATTTTATAATGTTGGTACGCCCTTATAATATTATGAAGAGTCTAATTAAGAGATCACAAGGTATATTATATTCGTACAATGTTGGCCCTGATAATAAATCTATGGCAATGCCAATTCATGTTACATTGTTGGTACCGGTATCCTAATAATGACAAATAGCTTAAACTTAAAAGCAATGTCCTTTTTTTAATTAATATTATCATTGAACAATGTGCTTGTGTCACACGTACCTAATATATATTCCAATGTTGGTACGTCCTAATAATAATGTCACATAATCAATGACAGTTGTTTTTTTTTTATATTCTATTGAATGATGATCACACATACATATTTTCTGTATAATATAATTATGGCCTGTATCCTTTTAGCTATAGTAAGAATTTGTCAAAAAATATGAGGCTCCAAAAAATCCAAATGCTTAAAACTCATTTGTATTTATCAAGAGTTATATTTAAAAATAATAAGAATTTTCCTAAAACTCTAGACTAATTTGAATATATTCTTACCATGTATAAATTAAACAAATCTATAGTTGTGAAGTATATTTTATTCTTTATCAAATGTTAAAACTAGAAAATGTAGTTTAAGATAAACTCGTTATACAAACACTTTAATGTGATGTGTCTAGCATTTCCAAAAGAGTTTTGATATTTTTAGGACCATTATATAATTTCCAAATAACAAAATGATAACCAAATGACAGAATTAAATAAGCGTCAATTTTTTAAAAGAACACATTTATAAAATTTAAAAAGGTAAAATATATATATATATACTTATGTCAATTATTGAACCCATCTGAGGTTCAAAATTATTATAGTTAAGATTCAGTTCTGATTTTCCTACAGACGGGTAAATATATTAGAAAACAAAAACGTTAAATAAAAAAAGGTTACATATCTATTTGAAACTTTTTAAATACGATTGATTTTATATAAATCCCTAGAAACCCTTCGAGCGGCGTATTTAATGTTTTTTTTGTGCGGCGGCAAACATATAGTTTAGAAGGTAGGTGCGAATGCTACCGACTTCTCACCATAACTCACCATAAAACGTGCTTAGGTGGTCTTTATTATGGTTATGACCCACCAGCATGGGTTTTGGGACTGGGTTTTTGTAACCCAAATCGGATATCACAAGTTATATGAGTGTGGTTGTGATTATTCATAAATATTTTTTTATCCATTTTATTTCTCTAAACCTACCAATGTTTTATCAAAAATATTATGTTTATAAAATCATAGAATAGTTTTCGGTGTTTGTTTTATATTAAAATTATATTAAAATTTGTCTGTTGTGTGTGTATGTCTGTCTGTTACATGATAACTTCCAAAAAAAGGTTTTGATATTCAAAATCTGGTTTAATAGAGATAATTATAAAAGTTTAATGAAAATCTGTTCAGCTATTCCCTGGATTTTTTTGCAGAAGTTAGGTAAGCCAGTGAAAGGCTATTGTTAGTAATGAAAAGCAAAATCTAAAAATATTCCTGTATGTTTGTCTTGTTACTTAGTAGGTAATAACAGGCTGCATGCTAAAAGGTGAACGCTTGACCATTGCATTTTGTGACTATTGATTTTGAAGAAGTTTTATTAAGAAAGAGTTAGTAAAGAAATATTTTTTATTATTTTTAATAAATATTCAGCACTTAATCTATCTCTATTTTTATATATAAAATACATCTTTACTACTAGGTACTTGTTTGGTATATATTTTTATTTTTTTTAAAGTTTTGAAGTAGTGGTTTAAAAAAGAATTATTTATAAAAAAAAAAACGATTTATTTTTTTTGCTATCTAGTTTGTCTCTATTTTTTTAAAAAATACAGAACATCACAAGGTACTCTACTTATTTACTAGTGTGTGGAATAAATATTATTTTCTACATTTAATAATTGGTTTGAAGACGTTATTTTTTAGAACAAAAAGTGCTAAATATTTTATTTCTAAATGTTCGGCTCAATACATTTTCGACACTTACTCTGACGGTATCTCTACTTTGTTTTAAATGACTACATCTCTACCATTGGAGTTTACTCTATCTATATTTTTTATGAAGTACATCACTACTCTATTAATTGACCAGTAAATGTCATATGACGATATTGAATGAACTATAAATATCTACCAATGAAAAAACAAGAAGCCATTAAAGCCACAGTAGTATGAATGATTGCGTCTACTTTAAATGTATCCACAATAAATACAAAAATCTATTTTTATCTTTAACTGTTATTCTTATATCAACTATATTATAGATATTTAAAAACGGACTATTCCAATTAAATATCCTTAGTATATACTAATCCTATATATTTTTAATCTATAATAGATATATTTTTATCTATTCTACTTTGAATATGATCACCTCTGTACGTCCAATGAAATAAGCGAAATAAGCGGTTTTTTAAAGACACTCTCCAACTTAAAATTTAAATTACAAGGGTTTCAAACGCGCCTGATGATGAGAGAACCACACAACGAACTCAACCGGGTATTTCTTTATTATGATCACGGATTCACAAACTTGAAAAAAACTTAACTCTCCGTTAAATAACTAAAGGTTAGTTTTTTTTCGACTTCAAATAACTTTAAAATCATAGTATGCTCTCTATAGAAAGTAATATACCTACCGAGATAGATTTTTTTTTACACAAAAATGTATTCTGCAAATATAGCATTATGATTACATTTAACTCAGTACTTTTAAACTATAATATAGTTACTTAATACGTAGATACTATAAAGACTTAGTAAAAGTAAAAATACACAAAAAATATTCATGAACAAAAAATTCTCCTTTTCTTCATACTTATAACATACGACTTTTTACAACATTTATAAAAGAACATTTCGGCCAGCGAGATACAGATCGCGATGGGTATCTCAGACAAAAATGTTTATAATTAATACAAATTAAGTTACTAAATGAAACATTTTAGAGGATTTTTTATACTTAATAAGTATTCAAATCTAACCGTACTTAGTCCATAATATATATAAATGTAGGTGATATACCTTTAATTGGAATAAATTGCAAAGTTACTTGTAAAGCAAAACCTAGTAAAGTAACTTATATATATCTTGTAGTTTCTTGGGACATCTTCTTGGACCTATACTTTAAAATCGTGCTACTAGAGACTGAAATCCATAAATGCAATGTACGCCTATTTGAAATATAAAAAATATAACTGACTTTGACTTTATTAAAATATATTGGCATTTCCTAGTCAAATACTGTAGGTACCTCTACTGTATAATGCTCCGTATGAGCATCTATCAGACAACGCACCATATAGCCTTTAAGCCTATTAACTTAAAAAAAAACAATAATTTAGAGCAGTACGAAACCAAATTTAAATCCATGTATCCAGGTAGCCTAGTTCCAATCTAATTTGTTAACTATCCCATTTTTTAGGTGCAGATGGAGGTACCGTTGAGGGCAATGTTTCATTTGATTGATATAAAAATAAATCGTTATAAAGACAATATAATATAAAGACAACTATTCCATTCTTTAGTCACGTAGAGTTCAGATGCTTGTTCTTTGTAGAGACAAAGAGACAGAATATATAGAGAGAGGTAGGTAGATGGGTAGATGAATAGGTAGGTGGGGAGGTACTAACAAAAACCTAGAATATTTAAAATAGGTAGGTTGGGTGACTAGATATGTATGTAGGTACTTCTA
Organism: Dircenna loreta; assembly: GCA_963555665.1. Classification (NCBI taxonomy): domain Eukaryota; kingdom Metazoa; phylum Arthropoda; class Insecta; order Lepidoptera; family Nymphalidae; genus Dircenna; species Dircenna loreta. The sequence continues at coordinate 16,526,941 of OY743091.1, forward strand.
TCTAAAGCTTTTAGACACAAACAATATGCAAATAAAACAATTTACTACAGAAGCATTAGAAAATCCAAATCTACCAATAAACCCCCACAAATAAATCGCAACCCCTAGCTCAAGTAATGGGCCGCTTCAACCCCGTGGTTTATAAATCAATCAGACCTCCCCCGATACATTTATTAGTTACATCTAGGGATTATTGAGTTATTGCTTATTTAAAGTTTTGTTATAGAATTATTTTCTTGGTTTAATAGTTATTTTTTGTCGAAGTAGTTATTTGCTTGATTTAATTTGGAATAGTTTTTTTTTTGCTGAAGTACCTATTTAAAATTTTTGGTTGATATTTTTTATAATATCTTTTCAAATATCGACTCATCGATTTCAATCTTTCTTATATGTTTAACATTAACAGAAATATTGACGGTATAATAGGTATTAAATATAGGTTTGTATATTTTTTTCTTGTAAATTATATGCTTGTTTAAAATAACCAATAACAATCGTATAGAACCTACCTAGGTATTGACTTAACCAAAAACCTATGTTTAAAAATTTATAAAAATATTGCATTGTAATCATAAAAATAATTCCTGGTACCTGGTACCTATATAATTATCTTAACATTATTCCATCGACATTATAACACTACTTTAAAATCATCGATACGTGGCTGTATCTACCAACGTTGACATCTATGTATCTTATAAATCTAAAATAAAGTCCATTAAACAATCTTTATATCAAAACAAATAAAATAGAATCACTTACTAGGCATCATCTCTACATGCGAGGAGGTGTCCATGATGTTGTGATGGTGCAGCATGTCGGGCGGGGACTGCACCAGCCCGCCTCCGCCACTAGCCATCACCATCACTGATGATGAGAGTACCCCCGTCTCTATCACTCTCGTCCCTATCACCCCTGGCCCTATCACGCTGGTGATCGTGGGATCGGTCTTTGTAATGCTCGGGATACCACCAGCGCTAAAGACTATGATTTCGTTTTTCGTTTTGCTATATTGTAGGTAAATATACGCATACTGTGATTTTAATAAAACTGGGTTCTACACGCAACACGTTGATCAAAATTTAACAACACTATCTTTGATATTTGGGCACTTCGACATTTTTTTGTTAAAAAAAAAAATTGTCTGTTCACGCGCACATCTTTCCACGGCAGAGGCCAAGCCCACACTGCCGTATTATATCTATAATTCTATGGATCGACGCTAAAGCGCATGAGCAGACCGTCCTTCCACTCCATTGGTGGGAGTTTAGAACGCCTTTCAAAACGACAGCAGCGATTGGCAAGCAGCTTCTCATTTTCCCGCCCTAATCGACGGTGCCCTCACAAAATGGCGCTCCCCTTATAGCCTTTTGATGCTTTTTTGAACATTTTCTTCGATAAAAAATAATCCTGTTCGAATATAATGAGCATGATTTATGGTTTTGTACCGCGGTCTCTTTTCCCTGGCCATGTTAATCTAGTCGTGTTGATCTTTTGTTTTATTTGTAACGCCACTTGTTACCGCATGTTTCGTTGTTAAATATTTATAATTGACGCGTTATCGTGAATTCCTATTAAATTAACAAGCGAACTAATTTTATGTTTCTATAAAATGTAAAATTATATATTGGTCGTTTGGAATAACGCTATTTGCTTACTTACAGACATTATAGGTAGGTATAGGTATATCTAATGGGTTACGATATTGGATAGATCAATTTTAATATTAGCAATGGTTTAATATAAATGTATTTGGTAACTACATATCTCCGTTTTATGTAAGCTCGCCTAAAATGGCTGTAGGATTAATAACTTGCCTGTACTAGGTACCTACATCTACATTAGACCCAACAAGCTTCAAAGCAATCAATTAATCTTTAATTAGTTGACAGCTATGTGTGAGGTTATGCAAAAAAAGACAAAAAACTTGGCGCCAAATGTTCCAAACGTCATTAGACGCCACAGATAAAAGAAACTTATCTTTAGTGCAGATGTTGATGTTGCAGATTAAAAAAGTAAAATTAAAGAAGATATAATTTAAACGTAGGTAATAAAGGAAAGAGATAACCGTTTGCTCAAAGGAAGGAAGTGAAATATCGTTAAAGTCTGCAGATGTTGGAATGTTAGATAAGCCATTTTGATTTAGAGATAATTAAGTGATAACAGGAAAGTGACGTAATTGTAGATAAGTTATCGTTCTTTGTGTGAATTAGCTTCAAAATTCCTTTCGGAATTACTCAATATAGACTGAAATAGAAATAGAAATATTATTATTGTCCTCATGCATTAACATGTCTCTGTCCAAGGTTAGAATTCCAATCAATAAGATATTCCTAACTTCCGGAAGCTACCCTCGCGTCCGGTGTCCGGTTCGTATCCGGGGGTCAGGAGATTAATTTCTTTTGTTTTCGGCACAAAAGATATATCATGGACCTGATACTTGTGTAATTGTTTTTCTTTACCGACTTCATGAAGAGAGATAACATTTTATCTTTAACATTTTTGGATTTTTTTTATTCTTTATTCTGCTAAGGGTATATATATACGTGTGTTGTGTAAATGTTTTTTTGAGTTACATAAAATTAATATTTTGTGATTATAATTTCCTACCGATATAAATACTTATTTAGCTACTGGATTATGTTACATGACTTATACATACAGACTTATACATTATATCAGCAATAATGTTGACCAAATCGATTTTTATATTTTCAAAAGTCACAAGTTTGAATCCTGCTCGTATGTCAAATAATATTGTATTTATTTAAAATCTAATATAATATACCTACCTACTGTAATTAGACGACACACAAATATACAATAACTATTAAAATTTACGATACTTCCTGAATTCCCACTGAAACCTGTTTAATGTCGATAGAAATAATAAAGGCAAAACTATCAAATTGTGGTAATAGATCTTAAATAGACCCGCGGTCAATGAAGTAACTGAAAAACATTTGAACTTCTAATTTAATGGAGCACGTGTTAATATGGCCGTTTAAAGAAGATCGATCGTGATGTCTCTCTTAAAGAAATGTTCTAAAAGCTCTTTATTTATTTGGATGATTATTGTTTCTTTTATATTTTCTTTAAATCCTTCTTAATTATATAAGAATAGTTATTTATGAATCATTAGTATCATTATACGTGTTTTATGTTCAATTATTATTATTGAATAAACTCAAAATGAAATACAATACAAACTTGAAGCAAAAGCACAACAAAACGAGCGACATGTCGAGTGAAATTATTTTGTCACATGAAAGACCATTTTTTCACATTAAGGTGATATTGTTGACGCCGACAAAGGAGGTTATTATATAAAAAAGTAAGAAGATTATTATAAAACCTCCTTTGTCAAATAGGTCGCGTTTAACACTTGGCTTGGCGCCATTTATTGGATATCGGCTGTCTATACTTATACTATTTAATGCATTTTTTTATATAGTTGTTATAAATTTTTGTCCAAGAAATGTTACTATATTATAAAAATTAAAAACATAAGCCTAATTTAGTATAATTACGTTTGTTTCATATGTTAAAACAAACAAATATTATAAGTTAAGAAACGCTTCTGATATATGGATGGTTTTTTTTACAAACGTTAATAATACCTATACTATGTCTGACATTTGTCATTAATTAATAATTAATTATTAATAATAAATTATTGATATTTTAAAGTTTTTAAAACCGTGTAACGCCAGGAGTGACGACTAGTTCATTCAACAGAGCATACAATAAGGATTTCACGGTTCTTGGTGATCGGATTAAGAGATCTCGTCTCCTATAGTGTCGTGTTTCGGTAGTGCTGGTCATTTCACCGCTTTGTTGTTATTAAACATGTTGGTTGGATGCCTCACAATTATATAAATAAACTATTGTAAATATCTTTTAAAATAACTACACGTTCGAGTCCCAGTTGCGACAAAATATTTATAACATATTATATACAATATTGAACTTAGCTCTAAGAAGGAACACAAATTTTCAATATTATGTTGGTATATTTTGGGGTTTAGATTCATATTCAATAATTGGAGATTCAAATCAAAAACTTTTTTGTCTATAAAAAGCATTTATCAATAATAAAACCTTCTTGGTGATAGTTTTTATTGTCTTTACTATTTTTTATATATTTCCCCCGACATTAAATAGTTTTTACTAAAGTGTGCAGCCGTGTTATCTCCAGCCCCTATTCTTTGATATGTGATAATCTGCTTCATGCTCGGAATATAAAGTTACTTGGACCGTGAAGGATTTACCTTTTATAAATCCCATTTAAGATTCTTATGAAGATTTGTTACCTCGGATAAAATGATGACCTATGGCCATGCTCTATTGACAGAAAACATCTAGAACAATGGAGTGTTAAAAAGCTACCTACAGTTTGAATTTATTTAATTTATATATAAATGTGGGAATACCATTTTTATAATAATATTTTTGATTGTTGCTTTATTATCGTTTGATAGCACTCAGTATATAAATGATCATTGAGATAAATATGAAAATTCATAAGATAGGTTTCGAAAAAATCTTGTAATAAATTCTAACAAATTGATTCATTTTTTTACGAAGTCGGTTAAAACTTGTATTTTAAGTAAATACTTATATATCATTTATTAAATCTATAATACAAAATTGTAAGCGCATCCATACTTGTTAACTCTTAAACGGAATTCGGTAGTAAAAGTATGAGAAACCAATTAACAATCTTCCAACTAGATACTTACATGAGTGACGTCACAGCGTCTGGTTTAAGATAACTTACTCTCATACAAACGAGTCTGTGTGCTTTGAAGTTTAGGAGATAAGGATGGAATACTCTCACGAAATACGCGGAAGTCTTACATTCATACCTAGAAATATTATATAGATTTATATTATAGATATTCTGAAGCCATAGATTCAAACCCTAAAAAATACGACGTCTATGGTATCTGTGGTAGTGGGTTCGATTCCCATACTAGATAAATGCTAAGAATAAAAATTTGTACTTTTATTTTTCTATGGCCTCGTTATTATATATATAATATGTAAGCATTTACGATATAATTTCTGTAATATGTATTATAAGTGTCTAATACCTATACCAACTTTGCTTAGTTGAAAAAGTGTGAAAATGTCCGAATATTTATTATTATTATTTATATTATTAATTTAATACCTATTCTAAGACTTACACTTAAATCATGTTAGAACCAAAACAAAAAAAATATATATATATATATATATATATATATATATATATATATATATATATTGTCAGTCAGAAAAATATCTATATGACTTGACTCATCAATAGTCGAATTATGTCACTACCCTAATATTTTCCGTCCTATATCAAAATAGGTATATATATATACAGATGGAATGTATTCCAAATAATGTTTATAAAGCCTCTAACACAGAACAAACACACAAAGTGCCATCAAGTGTATTTAATCCAGATAATAAAACCTGCTATCAGATAGTGTAATTGTATGTAAATAGATAAACGACACTGAAAGTATTAGAACATATGGCGATGATGGATCGACCATTTTACTTACCTAGCTTACTATTTCTATAGATAAGGTACGAAACGCCTATAAGAGTGATATTACTTTTTTTGTACAGAAATATCTAGTATTTTACGTTAGAATTATCTTTTTTAAATAATGTTAATACGTAGTTTTGAACTGTTTTAAAAGGGGTTCAATGTGGTATATTTTTATTTCATTTATTTATCTATTTGTGGAAAAATATCATTAATACCATTAATATTTGTTTTATTGAATTGCAATCTAAAAAAATCGTTAACTCTATTTGAAACAATATAGAGTCATTTAGAGTCGATACAAAAGTATAAAAACTTTGTATTGCGAAGTTGGTAAAACAAAATCCACAAACTACTATGAGTTAGCCAACTAGTCAACCAACTAATCGACCAAACAGTGAAGTATCGATTCTCGCATGTTCATGTCGACAATAATTGTTATTATTGAAATACTATCGATAGAAATTGTTAAAGAAACACTATTAAGTAAATATTTAATCTAGTTTTAATGTAACTGTATATGTATGGATTTGAAATTGAAAATCTTTTTTACAATAATATCTATATATATACATATTCGGAAAAAAATAATTTCCTAAATAAAAATAAATGTAAGTACCTAAATAGTGAAATATGGTATTTATTTGTTAAAGAAATATTTTTAACAAAATTAAAATATAATAATAAATATACAAAAAGATATTCACTCTTAAAGCTGATACCCAAAGGAGTAACTTTATGTATAGTATATTATATATAAGAGAATCTAACATCTTAGGATTTAAATTAAAAAAATATATAAATATTGACCTTGCATTAAATCAAAATAAGTTTTAAGAAGCGCTAATTTTAAACCAGTTACAATTAAAATTATATACAAAAAAAGAAGCCTCTCTTGTCTACAACCTCAATACAGACGGACAGACATTCCGACCGGCGACGTACTTATCACGGATATAAATTCTGGTGACGCACAGACAACCTTACCTTCTTGGACTTTTATTGACTCATTATAAGTGACGTTTGTATATATGTAATGACCCAATTAGTTAATCAATATAAAAGCTATGTCCTAGTTTGTTAATTCAGACAGTTCTTTATAATTACTGTCTAAGATCAAAAGCTATTTTAAGATATGTATTATTTTTCATTATACCTTCAGAGCCTATTAAATACAAGTTGAAGAGCACGTCAATTCAAGTGTAAGCATTTTTATTCCGCCAGAGCCATTATTATTAAATAAACTTTAATTAAAAGATTATATATTTTTTTCCACATCACAAACATATGCGAATTATTGTGTTACGACAAAATATATATCAACCCCCTAATTCCTTACTAAAATTTGAGAGATAAATAAATTTAGACTTTATAAAAAACATTCCTAAGCTATTTAAGAAAACCATAAACCCATTAAATTGTTCATTAAAAATGTTTAGTTTAGTATAATTTCTTTTACAATAATTGCTATAAGAATTTAGTCTTTATAGTACAGGATCCCTGGTACACTTTTCATCGTTGATTTTTCATGAGTAGCTTCTTTTTGACAAGACGCCCAAGTTTTTTCCGTACAGTAATGTTGGTAAATGGTAGCTAATAAGAAAAGTTAGAATAAAATATGTTGATTTAACGAATTGATTAATAACAGAATTTTTATTTGTTAATTATCGAGAAAATAACGTACAAAAACATTTGTCCTTGAAATAGTCCCCCCCTCCAACATGTGTCATATCATAAGTGTACCAGGGATCCTGTACTATCAATTTTAACGAACCTATATAAAACATCTTTAATTTTAACGTTTATAAAAAATACACGTAACATTTGATTAAAATCAATTTTGAATTCCATATATTTTTTATTTTGTTTGGTAATGCTTTCAGTTTACAAATTATTGATGCAACTTAGAAAAATATTAATTTGTCGATTTCTTTGTCCCAAATTTATCGTCGAAATTCACGCTTTTGTTAACTAAAATTTAGCTATTTATTATCTATAAGTAGGTAAGTACAATATTAAATTATAATTTAAGATAAAATTGCCCAGAAATATATATATTTTTAGTGAATCCAAATTCAAGTGCCTATCTATTATTATTTTATTAATACTGCATAGATATATAATATACCTAGGTCAATTTTTAAATTAAATGTTTACGTTTTTGTCCAGACATACATACATTATCTGTTATATAAAGCGAGTTAATATTAATATACAAACATAAGTATTGTAGCGTCTCTGACTCCCGAGGACACATCTCATCAAGACTTCCAAAAACCGTCAAATTACACGATATTTTGACGGACGTTTAAATTATATATATATATATATTCAATAGCGCTGAATAATATATTATTATATTATAATTCTCTTTAAACTGTGGTTTTATTTAAGGGTTAGTTCTAGGGCTATTTCTTTTTGTATTTATTTTTCTAATAAAGTTTAAAATCATCAATGAAATTGTTTAAAAACTTCTAAAATAAACGTTACCCATTATAATTAATGATCTAGTAAAAATAACATTGTATTTACGTCACAATGTAATATAATAATGATGGACACCCTTTCAATGTAGCGTGACTGTCTGTCTGTCATCATTTATATCAATCTAATTCGTACTTTTACTTGCTTTTTAGATATTATTCGTGATGTTGCGCTTTATGGGATCTATTATTTTTTAAAAGAAGCATGCGATTGGTTTATTTATATTGAACATTTATTAATAATAAACCTACTGAAAGCTTCGCTATAAAAGTGTGTATATTCCATACCATGGTTGATTTCAGACAATCCTTAGTTTACTTGAGAGAATATTTGAAATTTCAACTTTATAAGTAATATTTGTTCGTTCAAAAATCCGTCTTTTTGTATGAATATATAATTGTTTTAGATTCAATTCCTGATATCATATATTATTGTATTGTTTGAACCATATCACAATCGATCAAGCTGTGTTTCAGTCATAGAGCAGACAACAGATAGACGGACAACAATTATTATAATAATAAAATTTGAATATTTTTTTTTAAATTTTTATTTTTTTTTAACATTTTTACTACAAAATATTACAAAGAAATTACTAGAACTTAAACATTCACAAATATATACATTGTGAATTAAACTTTTTTTTTCATTGAATTGAAGGTTGAATGCATTACATTTTCTAAAGTAGAGTTCCTAGAGTAAGGGAGTTAATTTTAATTTGTGTATAGTTTTCCTTATAAATATATATCTATATATAACACTATTTCATTGTATTAAGAAGGGCTCAAAAGTATATAATATGTACTATTCGTGTAACAATGCAAAGATTTAATTAAAATGAACATCCTATAAGATATGAAAATAATATAATTATTCTTACAAGAAAAGTCTATAATTCTTAAATAACTCACGTATTATATTTAAATTTGTATTAAAAAATCACTATAATAAACTTATTCAACAAAAAACTAAATAAACATTCTCTCGTCAATGCCAAGTTTGTAAAGTTATAAATGTCCGTAACGTTGTGCTACGTCTGAAATAGTTTCAGAATTGAGTAAAATAAAAACATATTATTTTCATAATAAGTGAATTTCTATAAAAAAATATATATATTCACCTAAACAAATTTGAAGTATATTTTCTGCTACTTAAAAATAACTCAGTAGATATTGTTATATTTTTAATCTATTCTATACTTGATGATATGACACGTCTAGCAAAATTTAGTTTAGTTTTAAATTATTTCGTTGTTTATGTGTTTAGATGTTTTTGTCTTGCCATTCCAGTGCATCCAAATTATACCATCAACATTTCAAAATATTTTTTAATAAATGTAATGAATATATCTTTTTAATGTTCCATTATAAACTAAACAACGCTAATATAATAATATTAACAAAGGATAATTGTATACAAAATATACAGATAGAAATACCGCCCTCTCGAGTAACCCTTAAATAAAAGCACAGTTCAAAGAGCATATTTCGTGAATTATAATATAATAATTAATATTCAGCGCTATTGAATATATTTCTTTTTTAAACGTCCGTCAAAATCTCGTGTAGTGTGACGGGCTTTGGATGAATTAGTCTTGATACTTGATAGTGAAGATAAAAAGGATAGTAGATAGTAATTATGAAAAAAACCAGTTCGATATTTTAATTTATTAAAAATAATTTAAATATTTTCACATTATTATTTTTTTCATTTTAAAGTTATCTATACATAATTCACATAAATTATTTGAGGTATTTTTAATGGAGGAAAATATATAAAAAAAAATCTTAAATTTCCATAAAAAACTTAAAATTAAAAAACGAAATCTGAAACACGTCTGTATTCAAGTATCAAGACTATCAAAACCGGGAACCGAATCAAAACCGGCATATGGGTCTCTCCCCCGTGCCACCTCATTGAGTCCTTTATGCGCGCACTTTATTATATTACGCTTCATTATTCATTATTCCCATTTTGCCGAAATACTTTTGAGCTGTTTAATTTATAATTAGACAGTATTCGTTGTCTTCATATATATATATATATATATATATATATATTTACACGGAATGACTTTAATACTTAAAAGTTAGTTCAAGTTTCATTAAATAAACAATATATTAATTTAAGTTGCGGTGATCTTATATTTCAAATAGTAATCTAGAATGTCTCATGACAATTAATTAATAAATCTTTGAAAATATCTATGAACATGTATAGTCACGTTACGTTAATTTTAATAATAATAGAATGAGTTTGTTTTTGTATATATAGTTACAGTTTTAGTTAGTTGTAAATGCAACAGTATATTTTTTATATATTATAAATGTATTATAAACGCTGCACAATGTATGTTTAATAAAAAGACAAACAGTGCGCCCCACGCAATAATCAGTAAAGTCATCGGTGTATCAAAAAATCACCGCTTCCCCAATAATTATTGACACGAATTTCTGATTGTCTTCTGATTAATACGCACGTGTATAGAAAAATATGTTTTTTACTCGTTATTCCATGGATTAATTATCGATATGGGAACGTTATATTCCCCTTGTATTTGGGTTTCACACCCGCGGGTTTTTGATTAAAACTTAGGTTAATGTAATGGGGAGTGCCACAAGGGTGATGGCTAGGCTCTATACTTTTTGTAATGCACACTCTAAGTAAATTTACTCTAAATTATTTCCGTAGTGACAAATGACAATGGAGGTGGGAATACTTTGAAGAGTTGAATGATAACATTTAAAAAGCGTAGACAAGAAAAAATACAGATATATATTAAAACAATAGAGAAAAAAACTTGTAAGTAGAATTGTTTAAATAGTTAATGTTATTTTCAACATCTTAGAGTTATTTGATATTTATTCTTCGCGGAACCGAAGCTTGTCATATTCCCCATGGCACCATCAAACTTGGCACGTGTCCTTAATATAATACAGCTGGCCAATAACGGTTATATTATTTTTTCATTATTTTTTTATTTTCACTAATCTTAAATCTAATTTGTCTCCACGGAAAGTCCTAAGGGAAAAGGGTCGAAAGGTGATACAGAAATCCCTTAAAGTACAACTTTTTTTGTTTATAGTTTTTATAGTTTAGTAAACGTTAGATAATTTATCATTTTCGCTTTACATTGACATCTTTTTGAAATAGAAACGTCTATATTTTTTAATCATTAAAGCTTTTCACATTTACAACTTTTAAAAGCATATTTTATCCGAATCTCCCGAACCGTGGAAACCGAAGACCACACATTAATCTAATCAACACAAAACATTGTAATGACTGTCAAAAGTCGACGCCATGTTGCCGCGTGCGCGCCGCGTGCTGCCGCGTGGCGCCAAATGGATACTATTGTTTTCGTTGCGATATTTCCAAAATAAAACTTATATTCTTACAAGTAAAGAAAATATACTCTATGTTATTGTGGTAAGATTCATTTTGAGATGATTTTAATGTTTGAAGGTGGTATGTTTACTCGGCAGTCTATTTATTACTTTAGTGAATAAGCATAAAGGTTATATTCGAAGAAATTAATTTTTGCAGAAATGTAAACTTTTTAAGTTGCCCTTTGGCTACAGTTCTTATCTGTGTTCCTTTTGAAATAATTATCTATTATGCTCTTCAATTATAAACCTTAGACCAATAATATCAAAGGTTATAATTCAATAAAATACATTTACTCATGTATAATTGCAGCAATAATAAAAGTGACAGATTAGTGGCCATTGTATAATTATCTGTATTGTTGACAATAACGCTTACGGAAGTCAAAATTGCATCCTATAATTAGGGCGATTTGTCTTTTGTTTGGAATATTAATAGAAACTAAAGAAGATCTAAATAGTGACAGATATAGAAATCACTATATATTTAAATAAATTTAGATACTACAAGACATTAAAAATTTTTTTGCAAGATGCAACCTACTAGTTTAATTAGTAAATAATACTTACTTTAAGTATTTTTTGTATAATATAAAAAACACTTAAAAAAAATAGTATTAAAAATAAATAGGTACTTAAGGCATAAAGAATTTATTTCATTTTCAAAAGTCCACAAAAAATCAGCACGATATTGCTAAAACGTTGGCGCGAATTTCCGTCATGTTCCCGATGACAGCTTTTAGGCGGTTTTTTGAAGATAAATCGTTCCGTTACCACTTCCGGTTGAGGGGAAGAGATTAATGTTTGCGGCAAACAGTTATACAAAATATAATATAACTCTACGTAAGAATTTTAATATTAAGATTGCATTAAATGTTTCACATAAATAAAATATAATTAAAGTAATAAAAATACAAATAGTTTACCAAAGAGTACAGACTAAAAAGTATTTACGAAAAGACTAATTAATAAAAAAAGTTTGCCAAAGAGGTAAAAGGCAAAAAGTATTTACTTTAATCTGATTTATAACTTGTTAACATAATCACTAACCGCAACGAATCCCTATTTTCAATCAGACTTAGTGGTAAGCTGACGTTAGGGTGTAATGGGTAATGATGTGCAAACAGGGAATCGAACCTTGTGCAATCTGTTACTGAACTGCACCTACACTGTTGCGATGTGTTTGATATTATGCAAGAGTTAACCAACAATTATTATAAAATGTTTGCTCTATTTTGTTTATTACTAGCAACAGCTTAGCCAGCGACTTCGTCTGCCCTTGCTAATCATAAGCTGTCTAGTATGAATTATAATATTATTCGAACTAGACCATTTATTGTGTATGAAAATGATAAAATTTGCAAGCATTTTATGTTAACTTAGACAATAAGCCAACAACCCAATTAAAAAAATATCCAGTAGATTTACTATATTTATAACAAGCCAAAACAGTTTTTGTGAAAATGAGATCATTATCGGGAATAAAACCTATTGTGTATTTACTGATTCATTTTCTATACCATACCAAATTTCATCAAAATCCGTTCAGCAGCTTTTCACTCATATTCCATCAACTCAAACTCATTTTATAAACTCTAGTGGTAGATCTGTGTCATGTAGTGAACCATTCCATTTCAAAATTATATTATTTTACAGATTTTGTCTCTTTTCTATTACGTTTATATATAATTTTAATTTATCTTCTCGTTTGACGAAAAAAAATATACAATTTTAACATTATCAATATTTTTTTTATAATTATATATCTATTTATATATTTGAGTATATATTGTTGGAAAAAAAACTTCATATAAAACATTAAATAATAGAAAATATATATATATTTGATGAATAATCTTTCCTACATTTTGAATAACACCTACCAATAAATATAAACCGCGGGGCTTAAAATAAACTCATGAATGTTTCATACTGCAGCGACCGGAAAATTACAACATTAAATGTTATGCATCTACAAAATGGTACAGACAATTATATACTTTCAACCAATACATTAAGAACTATAATAGTGTGACATCATTTGTTGTGTGCGATGCATTAGATGTAAGGGGTGTAAAATCTGATTATTTTTGATAAACATATTGCTAATGTTTGTTTCTTTTGTAATTCTACTGATTATTAAATTAAAGTAGTAAATAAATATTCGGACATTACCATACAACGCAATCTAGTCCCAAAATAAGCAAAGCTTGTGCTGTGGCTAGGTACTAGACAATAAATAGAGGTACATATTTTTTTTTTATATAACACATAAACAAAGGCAAATTATTTTGTCAAACATTTTTCTAGGCGAAATTCAACCCACGACCATTTACACAATAGTCATATTTTCGGTGACTATACCAAATTCACAAGAAAATATTGAAATGAGTACATTTCTGAACCGACCACGAAAATCAATAAGAGCTCTACCCACTTTTTCTACTCTACCGTCGAAACCTATGCTGTAATTCAATTTATTTTTTTATCTGTGCTAATATGTAATAATTCAGAAAAATATAGTATGAAATAAAGAACAAGAGCAATTTATATATTATCCATTAAATTAATTAAAAATAGATTTTTTGTCCTTTTTTAACCTAAGAGTTCTAATTAATTTTCTCTCTTACTAAAAGACTAAACTTAGATAGTTTTTTTAAATGACTGAGCTTTCTTTCTAATATGAAATACTTCAGAAAAGTATAATGTAAAACAGCTACAAGAATAGTTTTTTCACATATTTAGTTAAATGTTAATTACGACTCAAACAATGGCCTCTTAGGCCAAATGTGTTTGTTTTTAAAAGACTTCTGATGTTCCCTGAGTACCACTACCGGTCATTGTCTGACCAAACTATGACTTCACAAACAATAAAATAATTCCACAAGGTTTTTAAAACTTATAAACACTGTAGGCATTTTATTTTATACAGAGATTGAAAAACTATCAAAAGTTCAGTTGAACCTGTGTCCTTTGGAAGTCACAGTCACATTGGGTATTAGCTATCGTGTCAATACATTTCTTTATGAACTAATAGCTCCTTCTAGATGTAAAAATCATTTCCTCAAAAAAAATTAAAGTATTTCAATGTTCTTCAATGAATCCAATATTTATATTTTGTTATATTTTAATATAATTTCCTATAATGTGTTTTCGTCGTTGATTTTCGGGCAGTTAATAACCGTATACTATTAAAGATGGATTATCGATACATATGTAAGGAATTTACATAATGTATTATGGCTGGACTTCAAATTATTTAATGACCTTTTTAATTATTTTTAAAATATTTTCAGTTTTGTTACAAACGTATTAAGCTATACCATATAATGGAAAGTATCTATATAAATAACTTATAAACAGAAATACTTACATAATAATGAAGTAGTGCCATATACCTTTCGACTCTAGATACTGTCCAAAATAGAACCATACACAACCAAATATATTATAAATATTTATAAATTAAAATACAACCTCATTAGGTACGCGAATGTTAATTGGGGTTCCATTATTCGTGTTCAAATGAAATTGAAATATTTCCTAAAACTAGAATATTCAGCTAAACATAATACTAAATAGATTAAGTTAAAATAAAGAAATATGAGCGAAATGACGAGTCACGAGGGAACTGCATTAGCGTAGTGATTTAGTTAGGTTACACTTGAGGAGCACAAAATGGTACACCTTGTATATTATATATTTTATAAAGAACAAAATATATTCACTAAAACAATACAATCTGAATTTAAAAGTTACTTAACACAGATAGAAAATTACCATTATTAATTAAATTTCTTTCAAATATTTATGAAAATTATTATTTTGAGTTCAAAAATTGTAAAATATTTTTATATTAAAAGAAATATCAATGTTGTTTTATTTAAAAACAATCAGCTTTATGTAAAAACAATTGAATACTAAAATAATATATATATATTAAGTATTATTTTGATTGTATCGTGTTGGTGCTCGTGGGTGTAATAATTCATAGGGGCGCAGCTCCGACAATTTTCTTAAAAGCCCAAATGGCTTTAGTAATGGCCTGGGATCGTTAACAGCTAGCCTCAGATTAAAGTGAAGCTTACTACGAGTACAATTACAAAGAAAGAGGTGTCTTCATAGACTTCGTAGAGTATTGGAACAAATTTTAAGTATATATTTAGGATCAGTGTCCGTTCATAATTATATTTTAATATTCTGCAGGCCTTCCATAGACTCTGTACTATAAAACTATCCTAGCTTTAAGACGTTTTGTCGCGTTACTGTTACTTTAATTCATAACATGAGCTCTATAATACAATATTGGTTTATTCCTGCTTTGTGACGTAAAAGATTGAATCGTCTCTTTAAATAACAAAATTTGACATAAAAACAATATTCCATTAATATTTCAAATGTCCAAACAAGGTACGAATGAATAAAGTGTCCTATAATTGAGTTTGAAAGTTACAATTATAAATTAAGTTTAAATAATTAATATTTTTGTAATATTGCTATGAGAGTGGAATATTTTACCAAGACAACACTGTAATACAAACTTTTAAAAGAGACTTACTATCTCTAAATAAGTTAGTTTCTAACACTCGTAACTCAAAACTTACTCTCAGTGAGTCATAATGATAGATGCCCAACCCTTGCCTGTCATACTCTGAGTGTATTGGCAGATGTCCAAGGGTGATGGTTACCACTCATCATCAGGTATACCGTCTGCTTGTTGGAACCTTAGATATATAGAGACTGGTTCAAGTCTAGATATAATCAACATATTATTAATTATATGTTTAATTTAAAAATATTTTATAATTATAATAAAACTTATTTAAGTCAGTCCTATTTAGCGAAGTTTAAATGTTGGTACGAATGTTAAAAAGAAATGTTACATTATTACATTTCTTCGTAATAACTTTTTTCAGAAATTGAAAAATATATAGTGTATAGTATATATAGTATTTTAACATTAGATAAGTCCTAAATCTGATTGTAAAAAGGTTGAATTATATTTTCAACTTTTGTAATATGTCCTTTATAATAAAGCTTTCAAAGTATTAAAAAATATTGATTCTGGTTTAAACATTTTTTAATTAAGTATCTCATAAACTTTCTATAATCTATCTATTTTATGTTACATAATAAGCAAATATAGTAAATAAAAACGTAATTTTTAAAATACAAAATACCTTTATCTAACCCTTAAATTATTACAGTAATAATTCATACACTAGGTAATCAGCTGATGATCGTATGTCACGTGTCGGATCCGTCACGGTGATGTTCCCACGACGCCTCCCGCGTTACGATCCGTCACGGAGCCGTGTCGTGAGGGCGTGGGGAACGTGTGGTATGCTCTACTTGTAGATACGTGGAAAGTCAGCCATGGACAACATGGACAGCTACTGGTAATAATCTACAGCTAATAAGTATAGGCTAGAGGAACAACAAGAAAACCAAGCATAGATAATACTTTTGTACATGTACATTAAAATTTAACTACTTTGCAGAAAATAAATATATATACATATTATTGCATAGAGCAGGTATATTCAATCCTTTAAAGTGGTCCATTCATGAAATTTATAGAAAAAATGGTGGAAGATTTTTATAAATGTAAAGTTTTTTAATTTTCACTCAGAAATAAAACTTATTATTTATAACTTGTGGTAGTATTATTTATAGTAGAGATCTTTTCATGTTGGTGCAATAAAATTTCATACAATAAGCAATTTAATGAAGTTCACACCTAGTAGATAATTCACTAATATAAATAATTTTCACTGTAAAAAATATGCTTTATAATTTTTTTTTTATTAATAGATATAGATTTAAAAAAATACACGGATAAGATCCTCTGGGAAGTCCAATAAGTAGTTGATAATAATATATTTTTTTATTTATTTAAAAAATAAATAAGCTTAAGCTCTTAAAAATCTTCTACTATATATTCGGTATGTGACAAGAAACTTAAAAATATACTAAATAGTTTTTAATAATGTGGTTTGTTTATTTAGTTATCGCTGTTGTATGTTTTTTATATTGTAAAGTTGTTGCCCCGATCAATAAATAGATAAGGTATTCTTTAATCCACAAAATTATTTATTTTTCTTTGAATATAATTAATTGTAATTATATTCGAAGAAAAATAAATATTTTTTGTAAAGCATCTTTATCTTCTTATGAAGTTGATTTATTGCTGGCTTATTATTAAAGTTAACTTATAGAATACTTATGTAGGTTTTAAATAAATGTGCCAGCGATACGGTAGCTCAATTGCTATGGCGACGGGGCGGGTTCCAGAGGCCCAGGTTTGAATCCCTGCAATACCAAATTAATTTAAAAGCTTAACGTAAATACTTGCTTAATGAAAAATTTCAAACATTAAAGATTGCTTTTAACTTCAAAAATCTCTCATTATTACACACACACACACACACACACACACACATACACACACACACACACACACAAAATATGTTTTGTTAATTACAATACAACAAAAAGACAAGACAGATTTTTATGAAATTTGGTAAAGTTTTATTAAGTATATATAAAATATAAAATTATATAAACTAAGAATGTATGGATTCGAAGTAATGAGAGACACAGTCTAAAAAATCAGCCCAGGTGTACACGTATGTATGTACTGTCACATTAACCCTGATTTTAGTCTATGTCTTAGAAAACTGAGGTGCTTATCTAGATACTCTGTCGGTGTGTCATTTGTAAATAATATTAAAAGAAAGTCAAGTCATGAAAGTGTTAACCCTGAATAGAATAGAAGTAAAAAAGCATAGTCTTAAAATTATATTTATATCAGACATAAGGCGTGTTAAACCAAAAATCAGGTCTATTTTTTATAAATAGTTCTTGCAAACTTGAGATTTAGTTGAATGTGATGTAGACATATTTCATTCATTTTAAAAGTATAAAACTCTTATGTATCTATAGCTTGTAATATCAAGTTAATATTGCTTCATCTTATATTTTATTATAACTACTGTTGCACAATAAGTGAAAACAAAAAACATTCAAAGAGTTGGAGAACAAAAAGACAATGAATCTTTTATAAAGTAACAATAGTGTAAAAAGAAAGAGAATTTGAAAACGCCATTGGCTGTAGCGGTACACGACAATGGTGGACCTCAAGCGTCTTACTCGACCGTTGATAAAAAAGATAATGGCTGGAGAATTATAAACTTCGTTTAATATAATTTATGACTAATATATTATTATTTAGTCTTGCTGTAATATGGCGGTAAAATTGTAACATGCGTTTGACAAACATGTTACATTTATTACGATTTTATGACATTTAGTTGAATATTTAAAAATGTGACTTTTAATATTATAATGATAAATTTCCAGCAAACTGTAAAAAGTAAAAGTAAAAAAAAGTGAAAGTAATATTTTACCAATTTATTTTTATTGCATTAATTTTAAGAACAGCAGAAAATGTATTAATTCGAAGCACATTGAAGACGTACAGGAAAGATTGAAAGAAATTTCTTGTCCAAAAATATTAAGTAAAAGACAGCACTTGACATAACAAATCGTAGAGAAAGAGAGTTCTCCGGTTTTACTTTACAAACTTCTTATATTGTCCGAATGCTTCTCTATAATTCTTGTCATTCAAATCAGCGTAGGGATCAAGAGGGTTGTTTGCATTCGTGTATTTATTATTTAGTAAAAAGAAACGCCTGGCGTTCTCCGCTTCCTGTTCTTGTTGAGTCTTTTCGGACGAATCTTCTCTATTAGCTCCATAACCGTTTCCAACATCTGCAACGCTTCGAGCACCTCTTTGATGCGCACCAGATGAACCATAGTTGTATGCAGAATTGGAGTCATCCCCTTCATCATTTCTAGCAACCTTAGTGTAATGCCTGAGAGGAATGGAATTATATAGCTGGGGAACTCCTGGACGGTTTTGATTGTATAAGTGCAACCTTCTGCGGTGGCCGTCAGCTATAAGTTTAAGCACTTCATCTTGAGTGAGTCCATTATGATCTTTAACCTCGCTAGTAGATCCAAGGTAAGCATGTTGTGTGTAACTGCTTGGGGTGCCGGTTCCGCTTCGTACTGCCCCGGTCTGACTAACATAAGTACTCTGTTCATTAGCACCGTCTGGGCTGGTGGTACGGCTTTCATGAACGTTGGAAACAGCATGCGTGGCGTGGTAACCTCCACCTAATCTACTGGCATCCCCATAGGAGTATTGTAACCCAGCATTTTCAGCGCTGGTCAGCGCGCACAGCAGGAAAATGAAGTAGAGTTTGGTCATCGCAGAGAATATGCTGAAGTATAACATAAAATTTATTGTTAAAAAATAAAAACAACGAAGAAACTTAAATTTAGATATTTATCTTTTGCATATTGATACAATTAAGTAAGTACATCAATATATACTTAAGTATATGTATAGGAGTAAAAAAAAAATACTTAGGAATATAGTAACACGGTCCTGAGTTGAACATTAGTAGCAGTATAAAACGTTATAAATAAACAAAATACCCGAACTTACGTGACATTATTAGATAGAAATATATTTAGCCAAACAGACAGACCAGTTAAATGTACTATATTTATTAGTTTTGGAGTATTTATAACATATTTAAAATTCCCAAAAATATATCTTATCTCACCTCTGTCCCTGAACTCTACATTTGTGACAATCAAACCGCTGAATAAGATACTTACTGAATTATACACACGTACCAAATTATTAGATTAAAAATAGTCTACATAAATACTTAGGTAATATAAATATAAATATAAGGTTTATATGAAAATACATAAGAAAAAGAACTATTTATGTAATTGTAAAGGTATAATATAATTGTAAATATAAATAAGGGATTGCGAGTTACATTTTCTTTAAAATCTAATCAGCTTCCTGGTCAATTCAATGACCGAACTGGACAAGATATCGTAAATATAAAATTTAGCTTATAATGTATACTTGCTTACCTGTCTCTGCAAATTTAAAACGTCTATGATATTTTTTAAGAAAATCTCACATTTTATACATTTTATAATGCACGCATGAAATATTCTGACATCCATTTTATTTATTGGAAAGTAACGTGATGTGGAAAATGACTACGACAAATCGTAAAAATATTGATCTTTAATAGAAAATTCCTGCCTTAAATTTTATCTTTATAAGCGTAAACATATTAATATCAATTACTTGATTATATGAGTTTACCTGAAATTAATTATATTATAGAATATACCTATAACTAAGCAGATTTTTATACCTAGGTACTAGGAGTTTTAAGATAGATAGATATATATGAAAAAATACAGCGATAGTGTTATTGATTTAGTGTCGCAAAGTGTGACTAATTTACAAAGTAACTTTATCCGTTTCAGATTGAAAAAAAATACAACATTAATTATGTTTTAGAAGAATAAAAAATCTGATTTATTTTCATTTGAATAAAATATAATTAGTAATACATTACGAATATCTTCTTTTTTAAGAAAACCTAACATAAGTATTTAGATGATTTGTCCCAGAATAGGACCAATTTTCAAAATAACCCCCATTGATGTAATAGCAGTAATTTTCTAAAATAGCTTCCTAAGTGGCTAAAAGCATGTCTATTCATCACACTCGGAGGAGGAAGGGCAATTTTTTAAATTCTTTTGATGGTGCCGCCAGTTTTGACAAGGACTTTTAAGGCAACTAATGTTGTATTGGCCATTGATTCGCCAGCGACCGCCAACTTTTTGCCCTTTCTACAATAGGGAACTAACGCACTGTTTTATTGGCCATGAATTCGCCAGCGACCGCCAAGTTTTTCCGCTTTATACGATTATTATGTAGCAAATTATGACAACTCAGGTATATCTTTAGATAAAGATATTCTCTAAATATACGACGCCGCTCTAAAGCAGGTTACATCACAATATTATTTCAATTGTTTAAACATTCCTGAACCATGATGTCTTTTATATACGTATATTTATTTACCCGGGTCTACTCACGTCAATTACGTAGTCCATATCGCGAGTCGGTCGTGCTTTGAGCTCCTAGGAACCCCGAATGGGTTCGAAACTGGTTGGGCAATATTCCAATACATATAACGTGAATAGGGACGGGTAAATATATATATATATATATATATATATATATATATATATATATATATATATATATATATATATATATATTACATCATGGTTCATGAAAGTTTAAATAAAATACAATCCCTATCTGCTTTCAATTACCTTTCTGCTTTGCTAGGTTTCAAATTTTTTGCATACTTTCGCTTTTGGAAAAAAAAATCATATTTGAAACTTTCTATAAAGTAATTATATATACTAGCATGTTATATTCATGGAGACATGTAGCTCACTTGGCGCAGCGACGGAACTGTATCCCAAGGTCACAGTTTCGACTTCTGCCTGTTTCGGTAAATTTTAAATTCTATATTATTTAAAATTATAAATTACACATAATTAGACTCTAACCTCAATATGATATGAAAATAAAGTATAATAACAATAGCCTTCTACTTATTTTATATTTGTAAGTGTATGTATCTTTATAAATGTTGTTTGTTTATTTGTTCTTTATTTTTAATATAGTTTTGTACATATGATACGTCTACACTACGTCTCATTAATATTTTCTTAGTTTAAGTTGTTGCTTGGAAGAGATCGCTCTTTAGCTATAAGGCCGTCAAATTGTACCACTGTTATTTATATATTGTCTTAATGTATTTTCTGAGTAAACAATGAAGAATATGTATTATTATTAGATATTATTACCTACTGAAAAAACATTTAATATAGATAGGTTAATTAATATAATTAATTAATAATTGTATTAATTAGTACTATTGTATGTATTAGTAGTAAGCTTTTATTAATCAAAGCTTCTAAGTCTAAGACTCCCAACTTTTTGTGTCAAGTGTCTTATCTCTTTGTCGAAGACAATTGACACACGTCATCAAACAGTTGGAATAAAAAAATAAACAATAACAATAAATAACCAACAGCATTACTATGTGATGTCGATTTATTCTTATTTATAATTAATATACATTAAATAGCATACCTCCATGTTTATGTAACGTTTACATACAAACTTACACACCTGTCTAGATATAGATATATAATAAATAACACCTACATAGATAAATTCTAACATAATCATATTCAAATCCATCAAAATAATCTTAATATATACATAATAATAGCTACGTATTCATTCATAAATAAAAAAAAATCGAATCCATAAAAGTTAATTTTGGTAAATTATACAGCGGTACGTTTAAAGATAACATCGAACTATGAAAAAATTGCATCTCATTTTTTATCGAAGCAAAAAAAAATGAAAATATTATGACAAGGCATTGTTCCCATAAAAAGGTTTATCTGATTGAGGCTTCAAAATTGCTGGTAATTATTGAAAAGGTTCTATAAAGCTCCGCCCTGCAAGATTAGGACGCTCTGATTGGTTGGTATCCCGAGACCTGCGCGTGCGCACCGAAATATACATGTTTACGCTATCATTCCCAGTCCTGTTCTCGTGACCTTTAAATGGCCACAATGAAAACAAGTTATTCTAGTTATTCGCAATTTTATATATCTTTTATGACTAATATGTCTGCGGTTTGGTTTTATCTTATAAAATATATCGTTATCTATCTTAAAATAAATATCGTTATCTATCTTAAAATAAATATACTTTTTTTAATTTCTTAGCATTTGATAAGAATATTTAAGAAAAAACTAGCTAGTACTTCGAAAATATAGACAACTGTACAAAGTATTATTGGCTATAAAAGTTTGTATAGAAGTCCATATTTCATTTACTTATGACAGAAATAAGTCAATATTTTTAATCACCAATGATCATTGACTCAAACTAGCTACTGACTTACTTGCGCTACATTAACAATAATAACTCAGTTATACTGACAGACCAGTCACATTTGAGTAAGCATCTCGAAGTCATTCTTTCGCAAACCAAAAGCGAAACCAAATCGAAACTTATTCCCTCATTCCATTTGTGATCTGATAATAAATCTAACAAAACATATATTACATTTAGAACGGTGCCTTTTGTTTATATTTTGCTGTATTTTTTTTGTAAATAGTATTTTCATGCTGTGGCAGCATTAGCACGAGGCGTGAACTGAAAGGCAGCTCGAAGCTGAGTTCATTGCCATTTCAGTAGCATGAAAATACGTGTAAACAAATATATTTCTGCAAGTTGAATAAAAATCCTATTATGACTGAACCGATGAACTGTTAAGAATGTGTGAATTCATGACAGCTAAAAGGATGTAAGAGCGATTTTTGGGAGACCTTCGCTACGTAACTTCAAAGGTAATATATATATATATAATTAGAAAAAAGTAAGCAAGAACACCGTGGGTGAAATTAACTGTCACTTTTATTCTTATGTTTGGGGTATATTTAGATTAAACTAAATTATAGATAGGTACTAAGATATGAGGGCGTGGGTACCGATATTCGAAAAAATATTTCGAAATTGAAGTTTCAAATTCATCTGTTGGAATTTTATTTTTTACCCTCTTACTACAAATACAATAAATAATTCCCGAACGTAATAAGAAACTGGGAAACGTTATTTTTAAATCCTTTTCATGTGTAATTGTCGACTCTATAAGATCATTGTCATACCGGTACATACGAGTCACATCATCCCAAGTCCATACTAGTATACCACGCTTCTAGTTCACAGCCATGGATAATTTAATTAATTTTTACAACTCCATGAACGGATAAAGTTTATAGAAATCAATATAAAATATAATACATTTAATAAAGGTACGTACATACCAATAGTTATACTGTTAAATAAAGCCCACTACCAGCTGTATGTTATTAGACAAGAAATAAAAGCTATGATTATTTATACGAGAACTTTTTACTCTCGTGCAACATTGACAGATTTACGATAAGTAACTCTTTCACCGGATTCCATTATACTTCGAAATAAAATTAACAATTTGCAAAATAAATAATTATAAAACACTTATATTACAATTTATTATAATAACATACCCATTAAAGGGATGTGATATTTTATAAAATCATTTGAATGCATTTGTTATAAAAACAATTTTAAACATTGTGTTGATTTGTATTTTCAAAGACAATATTAGTCTGAGAGAATCTCATCTCTAGGCCTGAAATGAACCCTTACATTACACAAACAGTTATTTGGAATTCGTCGTAAAAGTATTATTACTTTAATAATAATTCGACAAGAAGTTTTTATGACGTCATCCTAATTCAGTTCTTTTATCTACTATGACGTCTGGTTTGACATTTCAAATATTAATGTACTTAATATTGTTTTATGTCGAATCTTAGCATTTAAAGAAATCATTCATTCTTTAACGTCACTAAGTAAGAAATAAAACAATATTGTTTTATAGAGCTCGTGGGACGAATCAAAATAATATTATTGTAATATTACTACAAAACTTTTAAAAATTATTTACGTTCAAATGTTCACGTTGCATAATATTAATATATAATATATGCATATATATAATATTGACCGTTTGATTATTTAACTTTTTTTTTCTTCTATTCTTCACTTTCTTTTTTTTAATTGATTTCTATAATTATAAAAAATATATTTAATTGAAACAAAACTCATAACGGGGTTAAATTGAAAAACAATAAATCAACCATTAATGATATAATCCCTTGAGTTATGATGGACGTAATGACATCCATCGTAATTGAAACGAAAATGTCATTAGTGAATGTATTATTAATGATGTGTCAGCGAGTCAACTGTTGATCTGACCTTTAGTGGTTTATTTTGTGATTATATGATATATTTATTATAGTTTGAAAATATCTATAAACACACATATAATGTCATGATTATTTATATTTTCAATAAGTATAGAATGAAGAATAAACCGATATGAGCTGATTTGAACCCGCGATCTCGGAAACCGTCCCATTTCTCTACCAATTGAGTACGGTAGTACCTTTATTATTTATATTTATTAACTAGGTTCATTATTCAACTGCGATCATTTAAATGTCATCTTTACGCAATAAGACCAAGTAATATTGAATTTTAAAATTACAAATATATATATATATATATTTATGTTCAGTTTTATTATAATGTGACTTTTCTTGCGCAAGTAAAGCCAGGCGAGACGCACTCCTGCGCACTTACGTCACATCAAAGCGTGGCGCCATGTTTTTTTAGAGTTCCTCCGTCGAGATAAGAAACGCCACTTAGATCTTGAGTGCTCTCCAAATAGCCGAGTATTTTTAGCCGCTTTGAGCCGCCGGTGCTTTGTGCTAGAACTTAGTAGGTCATGATTATACTTCACTTTACATTTGGTTCACAAAAGCTTGTACTGAATGAGTAAAAACTCTTTTTACATTCAATACGAATCTTTATATATTTCATTTAACAGACATATAAAGATATAAAGTTATTCATCAAGTCAAATTATCTATTCATAAATACGTTTGTGCACAAACAGTGGCTTGGAATGGTTTATTTACGAATGCAAACCAGAATCTCAGGCTCCGGATATGAAACGCATTTGAATATTATTGACGGTGAAGTGTTTGACACTTGAGCGTTCAGCTAAACTCGTATTGACGTTTGGCGCCAATTCTGACGGTATTTTCGTTTAGTAATGTTTGAGTTGCACGAAGACTTACAGCTCCATATGCTTTATATTTACTTTTTTGTTAATATATATAAAATAACGACATTTTAACCTTGTGGTTTTCTGTTCTTCAATGTATTCATGGTTATACTGCAATATAATATTATTATTTTTCAACTGCCAAACTATAACATTAACATTTAGAATTGTATAAACATTGACCATGTTGTATTTAATAAAATATATATATATATATGATCACGCTGCGCGTCCGCCATGCTACGAGCTCATGAGAATCCCGAATGGGTTCGAGACTATTCGGACAAACACCGATATAATCGACGTAATATATATTTATATAGATATATAAATATGTATAATTTTGCTTACTTAAAAAATATATATTATAAGTATGCAAAATTTATAAACAGAACCAATGATATATTTGTTTAAATTCTATGTATTTTAAATCTATGAGTATATATTTTTTATAAATCAATATTGCCGTGTGACGAAATGGTATATTAAATTGTAATAAATGTATCATAATATGAAAACAAGGCTCTAACAACGGCAATAATGGTTAGTATCGCAGCAGTTGTTACTGGCTGCGCGTGCGCACGCGATCCTTAATCAGATCTTTGCTTAGATTAGTTATTACACGGAATAAGTGATCTCGACCACTAAACTAATATTTCGTTTTTCAGACAGATCTCTTTTTTAAAGGCTTTAAACAATAATTTTATTATTAAAACCTGCTTTATGTATGTCTTTATAATATATATATTCATTTATTTAGAATGTTATATTACAACTATGTATTTATAATAAACAAGTATTTTGTAATCTGCCTTAGATGTTGTTATTCTTTATACATATATAACTGTTTGTCTGTACTCTACATTGAAATTTTTTCCTTGTATATTTTTGTTATTTGAAATATATTTTATCTGTATTTTTTTATGTTATTTTGTTTATTTATGATACTTCGTAATTAGGCAGATCACAACAGTTGCGTGTAGTATAGCACGCGATGATGATACCATATGGTTTTGACCGTGGGGTTGACTTGACTCGATTAGTAAATGGTGATGGGTAAATGGTATTAGTTCATTACATTCGTGTACTACACTTGTAACTTTAGTAAAGAACATCAGCCCTGCCAAGAACTCTTAAAACTATCATAGTTTTAAAAAATGTTGTTGCAGTATTACAGCAATATTACTTGGATTCGTATCAATTATTTTATTCCTAAATTTGACATAAACATAATGTAACATTAATATTTCAAATTATATTTATATTTACTCGGCTGTATTCACGCAGAAATTAAATATAATAATAAAATATATTTAATAAAAAACTCGCTCTGTTCACGCCGCGAGTCCGCCACGCTTAGAGCTCATGAATAAGAACGAGGGTTCGAAACTGGTCCGGCATATTCCAATCTAATTTCTGCGTGAAAACCTACAGCCGGGTAAATAAAAATATAAGTAATGGTTCACGAAAGTTGAAATATAAATATATTTCAAATGTCAAAACACACTTCATAGTATGAGGTCATAATATTTGTAATATTACAAGAATGAATGATTAGGATGACGTCATCAAAACTTCATATAGAAACATTATTCAAATAATAATAATTTAAGACTATATTCCACCAGACTAATATGAACTCTTATAGCAATAAGAGTTCAAATTAGTCAGGTGGTAATTAAAATACTAAGCTCATTCATTCGTTCATTCATTCATACATATTGTTAGTTACACGTAATCGGGTACGATAACTGTAATAGTACAGAAATAGGACAATTATTAGTAATTATATAAAACCTTAAAATTTTCACGTGTAGTACACATTCAAATAAAACTATTTTTAACGGATTAAGCTTGCATATTTAATACTATGCATAATTATTAATAGCTTACATAACTATAATTAGATTTACATTTGAATCTTTAAATTTTCAGCAATCGTGTTCATGAAAAGACGAGATGTCAGTTGATTAGTCATCCAATAACTAACTGACTAACTGAAAACAATATCATTTAAATTTATAAACCTATTTTTTTAAACACATATTTAAAAAGCATTTCTGATTAAAAAAAAAACAACTAATAGGTTTATAACGTCATAGACAATGACAGCTCCTGTCAAATAATAAATATTTTTACACGGCATGCCCATCATGGACATTAACTATTTTTAATATCACTTAGAATACCAAACCCAACTACCACGTTTGTCTTTACCCCACTATTTACCCTTTGTGAGGGTGACATTAGTAGAGAAGCAATACCAAGGAGTGGCCGCGCTCCGGTGCCTCCGTCCGGAGAGAATGAGGGAGGTTTTTATCAGAAATAGGAAAAAATAAGGATATTTATTTGCTCTACTTGTATTTTAGCGAACAATTCTTAAGTTTAAAATCTTACCTTTCATCAAAATATAGGTTGGTATATTTCTTAAAGTTGATTTTGTTTTTAATTTTTTTTAAACTAAGTTTATTTTATATATACACTTGACTTGCGAACAATTCTTACATTTATTGAATATTATTTTATATAAAAATGTAAATACAATTGTTCTATTTTATGTTTTTTTTTTCTAAGAATTGCTAACCTCAGAGAAGTTTGAGTTTTGCTATTTTTGGTAAATAATAATAATCTGTACTTTTTACTCCATTTAGTAATAACAAATGGTATTATTACTAAAAAGTAAAGGTTCCACAGTCCGTTCGTCCGTAGTGTCACGCGTCACCGCGCTCCCTCACGATGGCGTAGGATGGATTGAATCGTGATTGCTGTTTTAAGTAAATTAGAATATATATATATTCAAAATAAGTGGACAACGATTTTTTTTCAAATCATTTGTTAGTCATTTTTAATACCTTATATCTCCCTACCCTACAAAAAAAAAGTAAATATCTTAAAAAACTCCCGTACTAGAAAAATTGTCCTTGAGTCGCCTAGTCTTCACAAACAGAAAGCACATACATATTCAAAACAAAAATCTGTCCCAGGTAGGAATCAAACCCAAGGTCTTTGACTCAATAGACTACTAACAAATAAGTGAACAGTCGCTAAATTAATTTATCGAATATTTTGTATAAAAAAATAATATTTTTCAAGAGATATTAAAATACAAATATTAATATAAAAATCATAACATGTCATCTCAATATGTTTATACTCGACTTGTCCCTTGTTAAAAACAATATGACGGAAAATTATCGAGATTGCGCGCGAACAATGGTTTGTCAACTTCGATTAGACTTTCATTTGAGACGCAGCCAATATAAATATTGAACTCATAGCTCCAGAAAACTTCGCTCAGGTATTTTTTGCAGTTATTTGTCACGTTTGGTCGTATGATTAAATGTACTGTAAGTTTCCAAATAGGTGATAAAATGTTAATAATAAAGAATGCTAGAATGAAACGATAATTCAGTTTTCTAATCGAATAAAATGTTTCTCAAACTAAATACTTGCTCATATTATGAGTAATATGTAAGAGTTTTAGTTTGAAGTATAATTTTGAGAAATGGGAATGAGAATGAATGATATATCACAAAATACGAAATGAATGAAACGGTATTATATTTAAGTATGTAACCAAAATGACTCTATAAATTAATCAAAAATATTTCTTACTAGTTATATAAATTTATAATCAGTCTGAATTAAAAAATCTTAATATGTAACATTGCATAAATATTTATTTTTTCTTTTAATGTATTTTACTTCTATTATACATATATTTAATCACGCGTTTTGTTTTGATTTTCAGCTTTCTGAAAATCTTCTATTATCTCTTAAGAAGTTTAAATAATATTTTATACTAAAAATTAATAAATATACTAACGATTTCATTACTTACATAGAATAATCAAAATAAACGAGAAACCAGACGGGAAAGGGTTACAAGCAATTATCTAATTGGTAAATAATCTCTCACAACAATATTAATAGACGGTAAGATGGAGATTAAAAATATTTCGTTTCAAATGAAGAACTTATTTCATAGGATTTTATATACAACAAACGATATTTGCTTTTAGACATATTATTAATATTTAAAAAAAATACAAGCCTGTAACATCGTTACGAATATGTATAGTATTCTGCTCTGAAAAAATAAATTTTATACGAAAATAATAAAATGAATACATAACACCTAAAGTATAATTATATTACTTTCAATCAAAATTACTTTATTTTATTGAATTAGATTTTATACACATGATATTATTACTTAAATGTAAACTTTTCAATGCACTATCGTTTAAATAATAAAAAAAAAACAAATGACATAATACTTACATTATGAGTGGTGAAAATATACAAAAATACTTAATTATACATAATACAAAATACTTTTGAATGTAAATATCGTATAAAAGCGTATAAAGTTATATTATTATATATTATTATTTAACATATATACTTGTGTAAGTTTGTTTGTAAGCTGGAATGCGAGACCTTTCAGATGTCCCCGACAGAAGCTGAGAGTGCTAAGTGCGTAGTGTGCCGGCTCGCTGCTACGAATTGAGGATATGTTTGGAATTATTAATTGAGTAGGTTATTACTTTATTATAATGTAAGGTGTAAAATAAATTGGTTTACTCATAAATGCTGTAGGTATTTCATTATATATTTATATAGATATAAAAAATCCAACAAGAATTAAAACGAACATTAGAAATCAATATCTAAACATTAGATATTTAGTGAGATACGAATTATAATATAATTATTTGAAATATATATTAAAAAATCCAACAATAAATTAAAACAAACATTAGAAATCAATATAAACATATCATGCAAATTAAAATACCAAAAATATTAAACTTGAAATATTTTTAAAGTGTTATTGCATCAGCGAGCCCGCACGCTCAAAGCTGGGGGAAGCCATCATCGTCAATCAGAATCTAACATAAATATGCTTTTACCCTCGGAGGGTGCTGTACATGAGGCCGCATCAAATTTTTAGACTCGTAGGATTTTCGAGGATTATACCTAAGCTTGGACAACTCTGTTTTGTTGAATTATTTATAGGATTTTACCTACTTTATTAATGTATTTGTAGGCATATATTTGGTTAGAATTTCCTTGCAATGTTTTATATATATATTATTAATGTGATATATACGTATTTAAATAAAAACATTAGAACTAAACTCATAAACTTATGATTACTGTAATATTACTTTAATACGGAGGAAAATTAAAATACTCTAAGCAGGAATAAAACAATATTGTTTTATAGAGCTCGTATCCAAAGTTATATAATTGTAATATAGTAACAAAATTTCTTAAAACTATAATATTATTGAATAGTTCATGATAGATCTAGGGGTTTTAATCCATACATCTTATTCATGATTAGTTTTATTCCACTAGAAACTATTTACGTCTAAATTATTCATTTTTTTAATATCATGTAACATATTCATAATGATCTATCTATCGTTATGCTTAAAGCATAAAAACTATGAAGAAATATATATGTTTGCTCCGAAATATAAGAGAACTGACATAGAATATATATATATATATATATATATATATATATATATTATAGGATAGGTAAAAAATGATGGAGGGTCTGGAGTCTGTACTAGGGTTACCTGTGTCCGTTTTCTCTTCAACTGCAAGCTTCAATAAGTGTGTTGATTTATCATGTTTGTATGTATTACGTATTTATATAAATAAATGAATAAAGACTAACTGATACTAAAGAGCCGTGTGTGTAAGTATCTGTGTCTGTGTATATATGTGAGAGTCTGTGTGTGCAAGATGATGCTGATTTTGATGTGAAACTTCTTTTTAAGGAATTATTTTGTAGAACTTTGATATAAATATTTTTTTTAAGAAATCTTCGTGCAAAATTTAGTCTGAAATGTGGGAGAGTGAAATCCTTTATTAGCAATCGATGTAGGTTTGTAGATTTGTGACTGTAGGTACATATATCGTCTTATCTTGAATTAATAATTTCCAAATTGTAAGTAGCATTTATGATATAATATCTTAGTAAGATAATAAAATGAAAAGTTTTTTTAATTTTGAAATTACTTTTTGAGCTCTTTCGTATTTCAGAATAGAAGTTGAAGGAAATTTTAAGGAAAATAAACAGAGAATTACTGTGGAGTTGATGATACCAGATGAAACAGTTTAATGACGCGTTTACAGTTTTGACGAAAATCATCAACTTTTCAGTACATATTGCTACAAAATCAATCTTAGCGTACTAAAACCTATAATAACAGCAGTTAAAGTGATTCTTTACTTTTGATTCCTATAAGAAATATGTCAAATATGATAGCTTTTGATATTAACAAAAATATTTCTATTTGATATCAATATCATTAACTCTTGCGTGTGTTCGATGAATCATTAAGCCGCACCTACAAAGTTAATCTTCATATAATTGTGGTGTCCGAGGGTCGTGACGTCAGCGCCAGGTGTCCTCAACTAACACATACGGACGTAAAGATATAACAACATTGTAGCTGATATAACGCTGATGTCCCAGACAAGTGCCACTGATAGAATAGAATGTTAAATGTATGGGTTTGACATAAAATGCCGCCACATTGTCGTTTGCGTCCGTTCATTTTAATAGAATCATCACTTTATCAATGCTTGCCATTTCTCTGTAAGTTATAAGCTATTATTTCAAGTGCGTGTAGTTGATTGAAAAAAAAATTGAGAGGACTTTGATTATTTAATTTAATTAGTTAATCATATAAATTTAGTACGTTTTTATTACATTTTAATATATTTTGAAGACATACCGGCAGTTTATTTGGTATATATTATATTATATACCTTGTTATTCTTTCCGGTTGTGTATCTATTATTTATGTTTATATTATATAATTGTTTAGTTTGTTTTGATTAAGTTTCTTATAAATTAAAACCTATAAGATATATTTTATTATATATCACGTTTGGTGTCCTTCCCGTCCGTGTGTCACGTAGGGTGCGCCAGGCACAGGGTGTTTATCTTCTGCGAGTGAGATCTTGTTACTGTGTTTGTGTTGGTTGTTGGTTTAATATTCACGAACAAACAAGTATTAAATATCATGGTATATACGGAAATGCAAAATACCTGGGTGGCGTCGCGTCGCTGGAAGCGAGGGTGTTGTTTTGTTTAAAGTTTCTTTTACTACATTAATATATATAAGAGACAATATATAAGATATTACACATCGAGATATATCGATGTTGTAACAATTATCTTAATCGATACATTTAAATGTAACCCCTAAAAAGTGTCATAAAATAAAAGTTATAATAAACATTTCATTCTAATAATTTGCCTCTAAATAAAAACAAATATATTCATTCGAAACCTTACACTTTTATTGCACAATTATCTGAATGGCTTCATTTAAATGTCAAATAAAAGAAAAGTTTCTGAGTAATTATTCCAATCACTTCTACCGCCAAATAAAAGTACATATAAACTTTCAAAAGCGTATTTAAATTATATTTATTAATATAATATATATAATTCTAAACCCCCTGTACCGTGGCGTCCATCTGGTTAATTACAAAGGGCGACGGACGGACAGAGCACGTTTATTGTATTTAAATTTAACTACATATTGCAGTTCTAAAGTCTATTCTCGTTAGTAGCTTTGTATTTATGATATTAATATGTAAAATATTTGTTATATTTTATTAACAATAAAAATATATCTATATATATATTATAGATATAACATGATTTACTATTTTTCTAATAAAATGTATGGCATATAAAATGTAAAAAATCAATTGAAGAATTCGGTTAACTTTTATATCCATAAACGTATATTGACACAATTTTCTTTTTATCTTACACACTATGGGAAACTAGTCTACTTTTATACCCATATGTAGATAGATACGTATATATATACATTTATATTTATATATACATTTCCTTTTACACCCACAGTAGGTATGTGGGTGTAAATGGCAACACTTAATTGGTGTAATTTTAGTAGATTAATAGGAAGTGATTTCTAAGATATATTAAATGGTAGATGCAGCCATCATACCACCAATGTATTTTGTTTAACTATATAATCGTCCGAATGTATTTAGAATACAGTATATATCATTCAGCTTTGTCAAACATAATCTTGAATGTATTATAAACACCCGGCTTTACTTATATACCAACATATTGCAAATTTATTAACTTTAAAAGAACAATGAAATAAAAGATAAGAGCCATGACACAGCAAGGATTTTATTACTGTATCATCTAATTACGTACACTAGTCGATCTCTATCATGACACATATGGCGAGATTGAAGGGGAGATATCAAACCAATTTGGTTGAGCCTTTTTAGGTTCGTACCTATCCTTGATCGGGGCTCTGATTAGCTTGGTTGATTACCTGAAGCTTGCTTTGTATGGTAAGGAAAGAGTTCGGATATTCTTTCATAAAAAGTTTACCCAAAAGATTGCAGGTAAATATATTTTAAGAGATATTTATATAAAAATCACGGAAAATAATGTATTATTTTAATTATATCCCTTTTAGAACAATCAGGTACATTTAAATATATTTATAAGCAAAGCCGGGTTCCTACGCTAGCGAATACAAAGCACCAACATGTGAAGGTAAGATCGATATAAATAAACATTTCATTCGCGTCGTGCCCCGAAGCTTTTAGCTGTGTGTATTATGCAGGAGTGACGCAAGATATATTTATACACATTTGTTGGTAGCGGTTCGATTTGATTTTGTTATGTTTTGAGTATACAGATTCTTTTATGGACAGATTATTTTCTATTTTGTGTCGTTTTCGTCAGAAATAGCTTGAATTTTCACATTGCTTTTTAAAAATTTACAATTCGACTTTAATTATAGGATATTGCTGATAATTTCTTTGACTTCCTACAATTTAATAATATTTTGCATCGACTTTACAAACTCCAATCATTAATATCAGTAGGCAAGTTTAAAATTGTTAAATAATTTACATTATAATTCATACTTCTCTTCAGCATCAACCCATCCACAAGGTCACATCCACTGCGCGTGAGTCGAACGTAAAGATGAAACTGAAATAAAATCACTACAACTTATTGGTCCGTTTGAAAAAACCGCTCATAAATATTTCATTTTATTTATTAATGTATAATATTTTTTTACTAAAAGTTAAATATTTTATAGAACCATTTCAGTAATCGAAAATAAATTCATAATAGTAACAAAGTACGATTTTCTTTAAAAATATTCGTAATATTTAAACGTTTAAACAATTTTCATCGGTAAAAAGAAATCGGTATTAAGTTATTAGGCACACATCACTAACCAACAATGACGGGTATGACAAAACATTTTAAAGAAAAATGGCGACCGTGGAGTAATCGAGAGCGATGGAATGGAAAAATACTTCCGATGGCTGTCGGGGGCAGGATTTATGTGGTATAATGGAGTTTGAATACATTTTGTTTAGCTTTTAAAAATTAACGCGCTTTAAATATTTATTTTCAACTAAATTGTTATAATTCTTGAATGATTATCGTGTTAAAATTTAATAATAGAAACGAAATGTAACTTTTATATATTAACAACAATATTAAAAATGGAATGGGTCGCACAGACAGACATAAATTACTTTCTAAGTGAGAATATAAATACAGTATTGGAGTAGCATTAAGTTCCGTTTGCTCTTACGATTCTGCTTCCGCAGCCATTATAGGGTGATTGTATATTTAAATAAACAACTATGAAAAAGTGAACGTATTCTAAAATTGTATTTTTTATTGTTTGTTTTTGCCGTAATATGAAATCCATGGATCTATTCGTAACGTTTAAAAATAATTTCTATAAAACAAGATATTATAAATATATTTTTCGGGCTGTATTAAGTTCAATATTTGAATTTGTCCGACTAATTTCGAATCCATTCGGGGTTCTTGCTCATAAGCTCGAAGCATGACAGACTTACATGAAACTAATGGGGGAAATTTTGATACAATTAAAATTTACAGGCGGGAAAATATATATATATAATAGTCATCATGGTTCACGAAATATTATAATTTATATTATAATTTCATAAATATAATAAGATTAAGTCAAATACATGTTTATAATAAGCACTCTGTATAAGAATGAGAGTCGCCATATTTCAAACGGCACTTAGAGTTGGCGCGTAAATTTGTCTGATCAAAGCGGTACCGACGCAGCACTTAATTGAGATACTCAATGAGAGTCACGTGGTCCAATGGATGACCCAATGACGTCTTTTAATTCCTTTCATCTTGTTTTGACTTCAGCGACCGATATTTCTTTTATTTTTGTGGTTATTTAGATATTTCATGTCTTGATATATTATAAGGAATGTATATTATATCAGCGACCCGCTCTAAGCTTTGTAAGTATGCATTTTGGTAATGAAGAATATGTGTTAAATCTTAAGTATTTTGTCTATAACTTATTATGTCCAGAGGTTGTAATTTGTATATCATGATGAACTGAGAGACACTTTTATAAAAATTTTTATACGAAAATAAAACTTCCGACTTTTCCGTTGGATTTTCCAACCATTGTATTCTATTACAAACCTTCTCCTATCATTTCCGTGCCCAAAAAAAAACACCTTGTTTGGTCTTTCATACAATATATTTAGCTGAAAAATATTTCAATTTTAATGTTTTATGGTCATATAAAAGTAAAATAAATAAAACTCAAATATATTGTTACACAAACGTTTATTCATAATTTTCACAAAAATACACAATGAAAGATAAGTTATATGCATAATACACAAGGAAAGATAAGTTAAAGAAATCACAGATACAATACATTTAACTCAACCATCAATTATAACTAAAACAAAATTAAATATACATCCATACCCAGCAGTTAAATATAAATCACAGATTAGATAAAACAAATGAATATCACAAAAGAAAAACAAATAATAAATGGAACTTATAAAGAATTGCCACCTTTTTTCACTAAAAATTTTGAATGTGTGCGTCATCAGTCCTTACATTTTACGTTTACAAAAGATTTTTCACCCGAATAGAGCTTATTTTCCTTTATTTATCACAGCATTCCTATAATTTAATACCTAGATTACTTTTCCATTCCGCAAATCAGAAATTACCGACCGGTGTCTCTCAAGGCACACCTCTAGCACATCTTTTTAAAATTTACTTCATCGACCAATCATTTAAAATTATTTTTAATTAATCGAAAATAATTTTAAATAAATTACTAAAACAATAAAAATATCAGACTTGAGATATAACATCAGCAATCGAACACAAGAAAATTACTGTAGAACTTAAGTTATATCTGATTGTTATAAAATACGGAAACTTTCACAGTAAATATAATTTTGTGCGACTTAAGATATAATTACGG
Organism: Dircenna loreta; assembly: GCA_963555665.1. Classification (NCBI taxonomy): domain Eukaryota; kingdom Metazoa; phylum Arthropoda; class Insecta; order Lepidoptera; family Nymphalidae; genus Dircenna; species Dircenna loreta. The sequence goes on from OY743091.1 coordinate 16,564,382, forward strand.
TAAAAATTAATAGTTAATCCCGTCAATTATTTATTTCAACAGACTGAATCATAATTCGTTTCTTGAATTAACAGTATGAATAACAGAACTGTGAATTAAATTTGTAGTGAGTTTGTTTTCAATCTCGGATCGCAGATCAATTATTAATTTCGACGGTTAATCGTAGACTGAGAAAGCGTTACATACGTTACAAAGTTCCAATAAATGCTTCAATATATGTCGTAACATCCATAGAAAAATATGTATAGAAACATCAAAAAGTGTAAGACGACTACATAGTAACGACATTTAACAAGGTTTAAATGGTACACTATATCTGTATCTAAATTTGGATTAAATATAGTTCAATACAAAGATTTAAATACTTTAATAGATAGTAATTATTACTAGGACGTAATTTCAATTCAAAGAGTGCTTCGAAAACTGCATTTTTTTCTGGCAGACTAAGAGCACTGATTTAGTACTAAAAGTATCAAAATCTACAGAATTCAGAATTATTGACATTGTTTCTCTTTTTTTTGAGAAGGAACAAGTGATATTTGTTTTAACGGATTTCTATGAAAAAGTTAATATATATATATATACATAATATAATTTTGTCCCAAAAGGCTTCTTATTCTTCAAATCAAGCTAGTCTCTTAGACTTTATGTAAGTATTTAAATCTTCGTTTATATGATATTGATATAACACGTAACACCAATGCTCAGCTATCACAATAACTAGTCTATGCGTATTTTTAGTGAGGTGTGAACTATGATTTTTATTTGTTTGGCTTTTCCATCTTCAGCACCAAAATCATAACCAATGTTCATTGGCTCATATATATCTACTATCATAGTTCGCGCTTTACTAAATCGAAAGCAATCTACTTTAAAATTACTGGATATTTTATTGAATAACTTTTATTTATTAGTAATTTCAAATTATTTATCTTTTTGAATTTTATTTGTAAAACGCAATTCAGTTCCAAATGATGTAGTATATAATATATTAATACATATGAAAAGCTCAACGCCGTTTTAAAGTCACACTGACAAAAATGTCGACTAGTATAACGATTGTGTCTGACCTTCAAAGAAAATAACTTCATTTCGGTTATTTCCTATATTAAATATTTCGGAAAATATACTCGTATGGCCTCAAATAATTATCTTAATAATACTTTGATATTACTTTTTCAATCTATCAATAATTCATGAAATAATTATTGAAGTGCTTTGAGTGAACTGTGTTCACTAATAAATAAATAATGATTGCTCTAATATTCGACTGCTTCGAGATCTCAATAAATATAAGGATATAATTTTGAAAATGTAAACAAATATATTAATTTTGATTGAAAATAAATAAGTACTCTAAAAATAAATTGAATTCTAATTTCTACAGAACCCCAAATGTACACAGACGATGTCTAACATCCGACGTATGGATAAACTTGATTTAAAAAACATCTCGATATCAGATCCGTGAGACACCGAATATCCAATTTTGACTAATTACTAAGTTTGGCAATTTCGTTTATTACCTTTAATATAACAAATTCATTTTTTTAATATAAAGTTTCTAGTAAAATGACAAGGATCAATGAATTCAAATGTGATAGCCGTTTTTAAGTCTTTCATAGGTATTTGGCAATATCGTTAGGTAAGGTCGTTATCAGGTTTATATCAGTACTTGTAGTTAGAAATATTATCTACTTTTTTCCTTTCTTAGTCTTCGTTGGCTTCATCACCTGGATTAGTTTTATGTTCTGTGACTCCGGGTTCTTCATAAAGTCTTGTAAAATCTGAACGAAACGATATTATATAACCAGTAACTCAAATACTAAATTCTAAAATGATACCAACTAGATATTATCTGTGCTTCTACTTTAGTTTATTTTCAATATACAGCTTCTATATTTAAATATTTTCAATATACAGCTTCTATATTTAAATATTTTTAATAATAATTTATCTACATATTTATCAATACTAACCTTCATATTTAGTTCAGACGCAATAACCGCAGCGGTTTCCTTCCTTTCCGCCAACGCTATCAGCGTCGGCAGTAGAGCCTGGCTTCTAGTATCAGATACCAACCAGTTGGCGGGTAGAGTGCATAGAGTCTTTAATACACCCCAGCCTTCGCATATTGTCTCCTAAAGATAGTCCATATTGTGTGTGAGTTACAAATATACAGTTGTATTTAATAGTTTATAACAAGGTGTTAATATGTATACTAATAGCTATAGAATAATCCCACTGTCAACGTCGTATCTAGAAATTTGATAAACACGGAGACAGAAAATAGTAAAGTTATAGAAATCACCATTCCATACATTTACTGAAACTACGTTAGTTCTATATAAATAAAAGTAATAAAAAAGTTACAAAAATAATTACTTGAATACAGAATTGTCGTAACGAAAATTAACTAAACGTCCATCAAAACACTTATGACACCCTCCAAGTCAAGCTTACATTATCATAAATAAAAACCCATGTGTTCGTACAAGATACTTGTTAACATGATCATAAATAAATTATTCATAGTAATGGTCAGTCCCTTTTAAGTGCAAGGAACAATAATGACCCTAAAACACTTCCTTGAAAGACCCCCGTCTTAAAACACCTGTGACTGTGGGAACTCCTGTAAATTATTCAACTAGCTTCCAATTTGTTACAATGTGTATATAGCAGTTGGAGCAGAAGATTTTATATATATAATATAAATTAATAAATATTAAAAGATATATATTTTTCATATTCTATAATATAAACAAAATAATTAGATTACATTTAGTATCAAATATTTATTTTTAGTATAAGGGAAAACTTTTTCTGTGGCGCAGTGGTCCTAACTGCTACCGAGTATTGTTCCGGTGGGTGTGGGTTCGATCGCCACTTACGAAAAACATTATGTATGTTTCTGGGTATTCGAAAAAAAACGATGTATGTATGTTTATCACTTGTCTAGTACCTATAGTCAAAGCTTTGCTTAGTTTGGAGCTAGATTGCGCTGTGTGGAAATATCCGAATGTTTATTATTGTTACGTTAGTAATAGGTATCTAGATGTTTACAAGTCATCTATATGCTTGACCGTATAACGTTTATTGTACACGTCAGTTGTGGTTCTCATGCGGGCTCACCTGCAGGTGTAGCTCATTTTTAATTTACACGGATCATTGTTTTAATTTTAATTATGTGATAGTTTACTGTCGTGGATATTTATAGTGTGATCGTTAAAATAACGTATCTTTCTTATATTTTATTATTTTTCTATTAAGATCATTATCAATAGACTATAAATTGATTATAAATAATGTTTATTTATGTTTTTAATATTCATAAGTACGAATAGGACAAACTATGACTTCTATGATACCGTCAGATAAATGTGTGAACTGAGCTATCGTTGGAAAAATATTCCAGATATAATAGATACCTGCAACTGCGGGTTGTTGACGACCACGAAGCCGACCAACACGATGAGATCCAACACCATCGTCTCAGACAGTTTTTGATCTAGCCTTTGATTACTCAGACCTGAAACATTATACTGATAACAACAAAATATTCTGAACGATTATTATTAAAATAACAAACAAGATAATGTTTGAAATGATCTGGAGTCAGAATAATACAAAAAAGTTATTTTATTCTAATTATCATATATATAAAAATATATTTTTTGTAGCTACATGTAGTCAAAAGATTGATGTTAATTTTGGTGAAGAAATCCTTATATTGTCGTTATTTCTTCTTCGAACATATATAATGTGTTATATACCAACTTACGTAAAGCAGTAGTCCTGGGTGCCTCCTTCTCATTGGGCGCGTGCTGTGACAGAAGTCGAGCGACCGCTGCCCTAAACTCTAGCGGCCACCCACCATCTCCGAATGCATCCTATTATTAAAAATAAATATATATTTTACAAGTTATTATCAATCATTATTTTTATATCTTTAAAGTTTATTTTAGTTCAAACATAAGAGCAAATAAATAATGAAAATAACATAACATTTCTTTAAAAATAAATGCAAGCGAAAAAGTTGAAATATATTCAGATAACATGTACTGTAAAATTAATTTTCAAAATAAACATACTATATATATATATATATATATATATATATATATATATATACATTAAAATAAACATATATACCTACTGCATTAAATTTAAACTTGCTATTTAGTTTTTTTTTTGTCAATTGTATGTACAGAAAGACGAGATGTAAGTTGTTAAAATGTTCCACTTGTGAAAATCTCAGAAGATACTGGTTAAAGCTGAATAAGGAAAACTCATACTCGGCGGAGCATTAAGGAATCTCTACACGTTCATGAGGGCGGGTCACGCAAGGCGATTTTAGTTTAGAATACGGACCACTCGTAAATGTGTTATTTACAATATATTTTCAGTGTGTCTGTGATTTTTATGTAAACGCTTTATCTAAATATATATATTTTTAAGTTAGTTACTTAAAAAATAACGTTTAGTTATCTGTATGTAGGCTAATTGTTAAAACAAAGATATCTATTTTTATGAGACGGATTCGGGATTTTTTACTAGTACTAGTAAGACTATTTTTGATCTTCGAAATATTTGGATTTCAACACCATCGAATTAGATCGAAGTAGTAAAATATGAACACCGTCTGCTTAAACTATATAGTATATTGTATCATTATTACAAACAGTAAAAAATAAACAAATTACTAAGAATAATTAACAGTAGAATACAAAAAAACCAACTATCCAGTACTGAAACAGACTAAGTTTAAAAGTAGTTATAGTACAAAAAGTTTCAACCACTACGAGAGTGACCAACGATCCAAAACCACACGGTCCCGAGATTTCCTCACGAACGCCCGTCACGCTAGAACCTACTCTGATTTAATGAGATCCTTCCGAGGGTCGTGATCTTCACTACTTTTACCAATTGCTAATGGTATGAGGAAGTTGGTTGATTTATGTATGGAGTGATATTTTAAGAGGAATTCTTATAGTCTTATATTTTGCGTCGAGGTTTCAAGGACGTAACTTCACTTCCTCCACAAATATTAAGGGGGGAGGGGGGTGAAAGATTTTATAATAGTTCTTCGATTTCAATCAAGAAATATGTTATATTTATATTTACCCGGCTGTATTCACGCAGAAATTAAAACGGAATGAGCCCAACTAGAGAGAGTTCGCCAGTTCGCAGTTCGCAGTTCGCGCCGCGAGTCCGCCACGCTCAGAGCTCATGATTAAGGACCCCGAATGGTTTCGAAACTAGTCGGGCACATTCCGATTTATTTTCTGTGTGAATACAGCCGGGTAAATATAAATATAATAGTCATGGTTCACGAAAGTTTAAACATAAGATATATGTTTATATATAAAGATTGAAATTTAAATATATATACAATAAACATGATTGCATAAAGAACGCTAAATTGATCAAGACGTATAGCTACACGGTAGTGCAATTGGTAGAGTGGCGGAACAGTTTTACAGAGGTCGCGGTTTGGAATCCTACCCGTATCAATATTTTTTCCTATTTTTAATTTATTTCAAATTTTAAAAAGTTTAACATGACTATACATGTTTATAGTATAAAATATTGTATATTAGTTTGCAAAGTGAATTATGGACACCTAGTAAAATATATTGTTAATAATTTATTATATATTCCGTTTTAATCTGATTGATAACCTCTATATTTTAAATGTAAATGTCAAACAGAAATCGTGACAAGTACAAAAAAATACATTTAAATGTCTCATTGAATAATATATATCGAAAGATATAAATAAAAGTGAGACGATATTCAATAGAATGAATTCATAAATCAAATAGATATTACATTTATGTATATGTATGTTTATGTATTTTGTTAATTACTCACGCTTGATTGAGAACTAGTTTTTTAATTTTAATAAAATATCGAAGTTTTATCAAAGCCTAATCGTAGCATGATTTATCGATAAAATTAATTCACGCACTACGATTTAGGAATGATTTTTTAAAGGAATAATTGCTTGCTTATTTATGATAAAATAATGTAGCTGAATTAAAAAAATATAATTGAATAACCTACATTATATTAAAAAAAAAATCAATTAAACTAAAAAAAAACAATGAATGAATAATTTGATGTGAATGAAGAATCAAAACAAAGTATTGTTAAATTTAAAATAAATTTTGTAAAATTTATTAGATTTGTTTTACTTCGTATGGGATAAAAACTACTGAATCGATGTTTTTTTCATTTCCATATTTATAAAACAAAAACATCAAAAATTTGCGCGGAGAATTATAAAAATTCAAAAACTTAACGACCATATTAACTTAAGGTTTTGGTCATAGCTGTCAGATATTTCACAATTGGCGAGATTGACAGACAGACATACAGAATCAAAATCAAAATCAAAATCAAAAATATCTTTATTCAAGTAGGCATTTACATGCACTTTTGAATCGTCAATTACATTACATTACATTACATTAAAAAAAAATGTCAGTATGTCAGTCCGTGAGTAAGCTACCACCAGCTCGGAATGCGGCTCTGCTGAGAAGAGCTGGCCAGAAACTCAACAGTTGCTCTTTTTTTTTAAAAACAATTTAACAATGTCTGATGTATACATTAGAATATCCCGCAAATGAGTCAACAAGCAAAGCTCCACAGCCTAACCTTTTAGTTGATCGAAATACGATCAACCAAAAACTCCTGTATGCTATACTAAGCCTTTTTTAACAGAATACTTTTAATTTTACATTTAAAAACAAGAAAAGGAAGGTCTAAGATATCTTGTGGAACCTTATTATATATGCGTACACTCAAACCCATAAAGGATTTTTTAACTTTTTGAAGACGATATTTCCGCGTTGAGAGTTTATTTTTATTTCTTGTATTTATTGTGACGTACAAACAAGATGTTATTAAATATGTACTGAGAAACGACCGTAAGAATACGAGCAGAATGGGTAGATTTATATATATAATATTAACAATGCCGAATTCAATTCCAAATTCATAATTTAGACAGGACAGCGTTTGTTGGATTATCAAATAAAAAATATTAAAATTAAACAAGCGAATTAAATTACAATTTAAATCCCCGGACACGTAATCAAAAACCACGAAAGAAAAAACCCAAAAACAGTACCAATCAATCATCACACCCCCAAAATATGAAGCAGTCAAACTCAACCGGCGCATCTGCGACCGCCGCTAATAAACTTATAATCATGTTTATCTATTACCATGGAATAACAAGCAGATATCCCATGGGTCAATTATTCATGCCATTATAGACCCCGTACGCCATTATGAGGCCCGTACTTCAAACGGATCCCGGGGGACCTGGATTGTTTGATTTTTATTTCACAATATTTGCTATATATAAGTTTGCTTTGATGTTCGTGGTATGTTATTTAAGATTTAATTATTGTATCTTTACTTAATATTTTTGAAGAAACTACATAAATAAATCTCGTATCGAACTAGAAAATGTTACAAAGAATTATTAATTTCAAACGTTTTTGGTAATATCATAATCAGACATTGGCGGTAATATATATATATATATATATAGACGAATCTTCTTAGCATTCCATGGATTCACCGTGCGGGTGCCGGGCCCATCACGTTGCAGGGAGAGGAGTGCAAACAGGTACGGTATTATTATATATATACCGTATATATAATAATACCGTATTGTAATAATACCGTAAACATATATATATATCTATATAGATATATTTCTTAATTTTTAAGTGGCTATATTTTAAAGGCATCTAAACGATAGTTTCGAAATTTTTGCTTGTATTTAAGCATCACACAAATATTACTGAACCGATTTTGATAATGACCTATTTAATGTGGTCATAGACAGCTTATTGTTTGAATAAACATATATAATAATTTTACTTTAGAAACATTTCTCAATTTATTTTAGATATATACGGAAAAAATCTAATAGTATGTATGGATTTTGTATAAAAAAATGTATCTTATGTAAGAGCAGATAGAGCCACTGGCAAAATTTAGCAACTTTTGTTCTAAATTCTAATCGGTATCTGCAAAACATTTCATAAAGAGAATTTACTACCAGGTATCACTTAAATGTAATATAATACTTAAATGCAATATTTATAATTTATATTCCCATACATGTCAAAGGGTTGTGACAGGATAGTAAAAGCTCACGTGCCGTCATTCAGAGCTACTCATGCTTCGTTTAAAATGTCATATTATATGAAAGATAATACCACAAGAATAAATGAAGTAAATAATCAGTTGAGGTCATTTGTGGTGATATTGCATTTGAAATAAATATTACATGAAAATAAATCGATACGGTTTAGGGATTCAAACCTGCGACTCCTACTGTTAATTCTATGCTATAATATAATAATACCACAAGAATAAATGAAGTTAATGATCAATTGAGGACATTTGTGGTGATATTAAAATTACATTTTTTAAAACAAATATAGAATGAAAAATAAAAAAGTTAGGGATACAAAACCGCGAGTTCGAAAACGTCTCGTCCTCGAGGTATATATGTTTATTGGCATTTTCGTACATTTATTTAAATTCAAACTTGTTCCAAACGAATCATTATAAAGTAACGTTCAGACAAAAAAGAACTACTTTTAAATACCTACTTTTAAATACCGAAAAAATAGCGAAATAATATTGAATACAAAACAGCAAATAGAGATGTTCCTTAATATTCTATTACGTATATAGTTTTTTCATTTATACCCACCCTTACACACATGTCACCTTACGTCTCATATTACTTTGAGATAGACAGTATGACCTAGATTATATGTTAAATAATTTTATGGTAGGTAACTAAATATCAAGATCTAAATTATTTAAAAGATAACTGTAAAGTTTTAAAATATTTTTTTTTTATAAATCATATCGGCAGCTAGCCTCTACGAGAGCACGATAGCAAAGTTGACATAATAGATTGGAGAACTATACCCCTAGTCTTGACGTTACGAAACGTTGACAGTTTTCGAGCAGACACAAAACGAGTTCTTGGTTGTGATTAGTTGTTATTTAGTAGTGATTTGATTGAACCAATAACAGTCAAGAACTCGTTACGTGACTGCTCGAAAACTGTCAAGGTTTTTAAACGTCAAAACTCGTACTAAGGAAAAGTTACTTCATGGATATCTTGAAATGAAAAAGCTATAGATCTTAAAAGATCGTAGGTAAAAGATAATACAAAATAATACAAAAATATATATTGACTACAAAGGATACCATTGTCTCTATACTAATACTACACATAAGAACGACCGCTCCGTGATTTTTTTCTATATTAAACTACAGCGAATAAATATAATAAATATAATATATATGTATACTAAAACCTAGTCAAAAGTCGTAATCATTACAAAAAAAAATAATATAAATAGAACAATTTATTCGTGAATTAGTACCACATAAAGGCCTGGACCGGACAGAGGGCCTAGACAAGTGCCAGCGCCCGTTGTCTATTCTACTTAAATGTATGGACATAAGCGATTGTACAACATATATCCAATTTATATATATTTGTCATTATATTTGACAATTATTTATGCCATTTGTCTAGACCCTCTGATACTTTGATAATAATAATCCTGTTTAAAACAAATAACGTTATTCATTATGAAATTTAAGCGGCACTATTTAACATTAAAAATAGCGAGGAGTCTCCACCAATCAGAGAGAAGCACTAACTCACTAACAGCCATTTCAAAATGCGATGATAGTACGCTAGTTGAGATAGTGTCGCTTGAATTGTATAATGACATTAGTCAATAAGTATTAAGTAATGTCATTAAATGAAATGGCAATATAATTTGAATTGGTAGCGCAATTCAGTAGCAAGTTAGCGATCCCGGCGAGGTTAGCAAACAGAATCGAAGCGTAATATATTTGCGGTGGGCTCTGCAAACAGTGCATCCTTAGTGATGTATTTAAAATATCGATAACTTATTACAGATACAGAAAATAAAACACAATAATAATGTTATATCTTCAAGTGGTAAATTATTATAACTTTTTATATAATAGTATAACAGAAAAATATAAAAAAGAAAAAATATATATCGCGTCCTGTAGAAAACAGAATAAAGAATTAACAAAAATAAATACATTTCCCTTATTTTTTCATAAAAAAAACAAATCAACAAAATTACTAAATGATAATGTTTTAAGACGATGAATATAATTATCGATATATAAGATTAATTCTATCGATATCACAGACTACACTATAGCAC
>OY743091.1:21844840-21873075 GCA_963555665.1 Dircenna loreta
AACCCTGCACACATCCTTTTGTACTGGTCTTTTCGTACTCCTCTCCCGCGTAGCGAACTTTGACCCTCCTATCGCTCAGGTAGCTGTCCATGACTCGTCGGACATTTAGCGGACATCCCTCTTCCGCCAGACGGACTCTGATAGCCGGCCACCATGCGCTGTCGAAGGCTCCCTCTATATCCAGAGAGACCAACGTAACGATTTTCTTTTGGTCCAGCTTCGTTCGTATGTTCTGTATCAGGGTATAGAGGGAGTCTTCGGTACTCCGCTGGGGCATGAATCCGTACTGACGGGGGTTCATCTTTGGAATAAGGTGATATTTCAGCCTTGCTACCAACATCTTTTCGAAGATCTTGCCCAGCACGGGCAATAGGCCGATCGGTCTATAGGCTTTTGGAACGTTGTAGTTTTCCTTGCCCGGCTTACGCAGAATAACCACCACCGCCCGCTTCCAAATGGACGGGAAGTAATACAGTTCCAAGCACTTGTTTAGGAGCGCTTGGAACAGTTCTAGGTCGCTTCTGATCGCTCTGCTACAGATCTCTGCTGAGAGGCCATCATAGCCTGGAGCTTTCTTAGGATCGAAAGCATCGATCGCCATGACAAGCTCGGTCCGCGTGAATGGTGGATCGCAAGCTTCAGTTTGTTGTCCAGCATTCACGCTTTCCGCCAGCGCTCTGGTGAGACGATGTTCTTCCCTGTCGTACACCGCCGAATCATCCGGGTAGAATGTATCGGCGAGGAGTTTGACTGATTCCATATTGCTTAGCGTTCTTCCTTCATTCTTAAGCGGTATGTCCTCTTCCCTGCTCTTGGTCCTTCCCATTATCCGATAAATGCCATCCCATACCCCTTCCCTATTCTGTTTCCTGCAAAACTCCTTCCAGCTTTCCGTTTGTGCCTTCCCTGCTTCTGACTCGTACTCTTCTTTCTTTTCTAGGTACTCGGCTACGACCAGAGATCTCCGGACCGGCGCGGCGCAGCGGATCCTGTTCTTCCTCGTGCGGACTTCTTTCTTCAGCTCCTCGAGTTTTCTGGACCACCATGGTATGGTAAGTATTGTTTCATTTTTCTTTTTCGGGATTGAATGGTTGCATGATTCTGTGATTGTGTGTGTGTATTTTGTGACTGCTGACTCTACATCCTCTTTATTTTTAATTTTGCCTATTTCGTCCAATGTCAAATTTTCTTCTAATTTTAACTGGTTGAGTTTCTCATGAAACCCAACCCAGTTAGCTTTTAATGTGTTGTAAATTCGAGTAGTTTTTATTATTTTAATACCCTTAGACTTTTTAAGTAATATTTTAAAAGATATCCCGTTGTGGTCCGAGCTTGTTAAGTTTTCTTCCACCTTCCAGTCCTCTACAAGGTGCAACAAGTCCGTTGAGCACGCAGTGACGTCCACGTAGCTGTGGTATCTCTGGTCCCCTCTGATTGTGTCGAAAGTGGGAATATTTCCGCTATTAAGCACTTGAAGGTCAAGGTCCTCCAGTGTTCCAGCCATGTCTTCGCCCCTATGGTCAAGTTTGGTACTTCCCCACCACGTGCTTTTCGCATTGGCATCCCCACCGATAAGCAATCGCCGAGCTCCCACCTGCCGCCTGATCTTTGTCAGATGTTCAAGGGGTTAGGTTAGGTTAGGTTAGGTTAGGTTAGGTTAGGTTAGGTTAGGTTAGGTTAGGTTAGGTTAGGTTAGGTTAGGTTAGGTTAGGTTTGCGGCGCGGGTCAGGGCTCTAGCTAACCGAGCCCTGATCCGACAGTGGAAATCAGAGTTGGAGTCTCCTGTCGCCGGTCTGGCGACAGTGGGGGCAGTCCGCCCCCACATGGATCGTTGGATCAACCGGCGACACGGGACCCTAACCTATCGTCTTGTGCAGGTGTTGACGGGGCATGGATGCTTCGGCGAATACCTGCACAAGATCGCACGCAGAGAGACGACCCCCTCCTGCCACCACTGTGACGAGGCCGTAGACACGGCTCGTCACACCCTGGCTGAGTGCGCAGCCTGGGACCGTCAGCGCTCAGAGCTGACGGCTGTGGTTGGCAGGGACCTTTCGCTGCCGCGCGTGGTACGCGCGATGATCGGCAGCGAGAGGTGTTGGGTCGCGGTGGCTTCCTTCTGCGAGCAAGTCATTGCCGCGAAGGAGGCCGCGGAGCGGATCAGGGAGTCAGCCTCCACCGCTGATCCGCTCCGAAGGGGTAGGCTGGGGAGAAGGAGGCGGGAGTACGCCCGACGCTTCCTTCCCCAGCCGTAGTGCCTTGGTGAGAGGGGAGGGTGACCCCTTTCACCAGCTATAGGTCTACGTCGTAAGGGTGCTTTCGTTACTCGGAGCACCCTTATCGGGGGTGGCGATTCCGCCGGGGCGTCACGGTGAGTGCGACAAGCGATCCCGTGACGTCCCATTATGGCGATGAGGGTAACCGTTGGTTTTTTTTTTTTTTTAGTGGGTAGCCTTAAAAATGGCAGCGTCATCTATGCTGCCGGGTAGTCCCACATATTTTAATTTTTTACGTTGGAAAATCCGTTACGGATACCCCTCGGCCGAGAAGGTGACGGCCGAGGTGGTTATGTGGGACTACCCGGCAGCATAGATGACGCTGCCATTTTTAAGGCTACCCACTAAAAAAAAAAAAAAAAAAAAAAAAAAAAAAAAAAAAAAAAAAAAAAAAAAAAAAAAAAAAAGGTTAGGTTAGGTTAGGTTAGGTTAGGTTAGGTTAGGTTAGGTTAGGTTAGGTTGGGGTGCTAGGTGTCGGTGACCTCCTCGTGGTGCACCCTGGGCAACGGGATGAGCAGCACTTCCGCTTTCACGGAGTTGCTGCCCATCACGGCTAACGACCGACTCGTAGGCTCCGGCGCTCTGTTTTCAAGCAGAGTGTTCGTTCCGTGAGAGCATACAGGGGGTTCAGCTATGGGGTTATACCCGGTTCATAGCTGACAAAGGGGGGAAATTGTTTGTGACCGTCCTTGTTCTGTTGGGTCTTTTGTATTTTTGTTAATGTGTCGAGAGTGTCTTGTTCTGTCTTGTGGTTCGTGGGTGTTAATTGTTTTATGTCAATCCCAAGGTCTGACGTCTGCCAAGGGTTGTGTAATGGCGAGGACGTTACCGCGGGGACCTCACCCCCTTAAAAAGGAACAAACATGAAGGCGAATCTTAAAAATAAATTACCCCAGGAGGGTGTCGGCTGCACTGCAGTCGTTCAATCCCTCACGGACGCTACGGCCTCCGTCTTCCCCTCGTATTCTGGGGGGGGAAAAGAACGCCCTATTGTCGAATCCGAAACTTCGGACTGCAGTATGATGACAGCTGGCTCAAGGGAGTCCCCGCCGCCAATGTCATGCAGGAAAAAACGGCCCTGCTCCAAGGAGAGGAGCTGTCTGAGCTCGGAAAACAGCTCGAGCGAAGAAGAGGTGTCAACGGTGAGAAAGGTGACACCAAAGAGAGGGAGAGGTCGTCCCCCTACTACTGGCCAATATGTCGGCCTGAAGAAGGCTAAGGAGGACTACCTCAGACTCCAAAGGAAGGAGATGGAGCTGGAGGCGGAAAAAGATCTCGAGGAGCAGATACGCGAGCGCCAAAAGATCAGAAGCGCACGTGGCCTGCTTGCATCGCCAGTTGCTGGTGAATGCTACAAAATAGACCTTCAACAGGAAGCAATTAAAAACCTGGACATGGTCTGCAGCATTGCTACGAGATCAAAAAACCTTAAGGGAACATTCCAAAAGGCACTTAAGGACGCTGCATCTTCCATAAGAGCTTGTGTTAATAGCCTTGTGGAACAGAATTCGACGGAGGAAACCCGTCAACTTAAAGCGGCCAATGTCCAGCTTACTTCCGAACTGGCAGAATTAAGGAAGGAGGTAGCTCAGCTCCGCGCCGACAGTCAACTTCCCCTTAGGGTAAGAGCTGAAGAGCTGGTTCCGGCAGTTAACGCTCCTTTTGACATAGAACACCTTTCCAATTCCATCATGGTTCAAATGAGAGCAATGATGAATACACGACTGGAAGCGTTAGAAGAAAAAATACTACCGGAAAAGCAAAAAACTGCCACAGAAACTGAAAAGGAGCGACCAAACGGTTCTGATCTTTGTGTAAATGGTCCAGTTACATTAACCCCTGTAAACTTTAGAGGAGAACAAAGCAAGCATAAAGATAAATCCAGGAAACGGAAAAAGAAAGGTAAGAGCGATAGAGTGATACAGAATCAGTTGGATCCTGATGCACAATCATCTGTCGCAGCAACCAAAGAGTTAGGGTGGGTAGAGGTTACTAGACGTCGCTCCAAAAAAGCCAGGGAGACTCCGGCCGTTTCAAGAGAAAAAGAAAGACCTAAAAAGCAAGCGGTCAATCTACGGGCTCCTAGATCCGCCGCAATAATCCTTACCTTGCAGCCGGGGGCTTCAGAAAGGGGAGTGTCATACGCTAGTGTCCTGCGACAGGCTAAAACCACAAATTTTTCTGAAATCGGACTCGATTCCTTCCGGGTTAGGAAAACTGCAACTGGAGCCAGGATCCTGGAAATACCTGGAAAAGCCAATATCGAAAAAGCCGATGAGGTGGCAAAACGACTAAAAGCTGCCCTCGATGTAAATGACGTTCGAGTGTCAAGGGTGACGAAAAGCGCAGAGATGCGCATTTCGGAACTAGACGACTCCGTCACGAAGGAGGAAGTAGTTACAGCCATTTCTCGTGTGGGCGGCTGCCAAGAAAGTCATATTAGGACCGGAGAACTGCGGACGGACAACAGTGGCCTTCTTTCTATCTGGGTACGCTGTCCAGTTGTGGCTGCCAAGATAGTCACCAAAAATGGGCGACTGCTCGTCGGTTGGGTCTCGGCGCGCGCAAAGCTGCTGGATCAGAGAGCTAGACGATGCCACCGGTGTCTCGAGGTGGGACATGTCAAGGATGTGTGCAAATCTGAGACCGATCGCAGCAACTTATGTTTCCGGTGCAGCTTGCCTGGTCACAAAGCTAACGCATGTAGCAGAACTCCTCACTGTGTTCTTTGTGCCGATGCAAAGAAGCCATCGGATCACAAGGTTGGTAGTAAGTCTTGTTTTGCAAGTCTGCCGATAAAAACGCGTAAACATCAGAATCCAACTGGCACCCAAAATAGGTCTGTTTGCTCCGTATCGTCCAATACGAGACTTGGAGCAGTGGTGACTCCAATCCATGCCCAATAATGGATCAGTTGAAATTCCTTTACGGCAATATCAACCACTGTGCCAGGGCTCAGGACCTTCTCTATCAGAGCCTGGCTGAGTGGACCATAGATTTGGCGGTGATTGCCGAACCATATTTTATCCCCCATCGGACTAACTGGGCTGGCGATAAAGACGGTCTAGTTGCAGTCGTATCCCCTGACAGGGGAGCTTCACTCGCTTTTACCAAAGTTATTAAGGGACGGGGATATGTAGCTGTTCTTTTGGGGAATAATACTGTAATACTCGGCGCGTACTTCTCCCCAAATAAACCTTTATCTGAGTTTGAAGCCTTTGTCACAGAAATTGGAACAAGTGTAAGTCAGTTTCTTCCTTGCAATGTGATTGTGATGGGGGATTTCAACGCGAAATCAACGGCGTGGGGCTCTTCTTATACAAATGCACGTGGGGAGATCCTAGAGGAGTGGTTACTGTGTATAGGATTCGTAATTCTTAACAGGGGAACAGTTCACACTTGCGTTCGTTCTCAAGGTGGGTCCGTAGTGGACGTTTCTTTTGCCAGTCCAGCGTTAGCAAGCCGTGTACGGAATTGGAGAGTCCTTGAGGATATCGAAACCTTATCCGACCATAGATACATCCGCTTCGAGGTTCTCTCCAGTAGTGCCATCCTCCCCCGAAATACGCGATCGGTAATAGAGGAAGGTCCAAGATGGCAGTTGAAGCGCCTTGACAAGGAGATGGTTATTGAGGCGGCGGTGGTCCAAAGCTGGGTGCTCGCGCCCGAAAGACCCATCATGGTTGAGGATGAAGCCAATCGATTTCGTAACGCATTGACGATTGTCTGTGATGCGTCAATGCCACGGGCGAATTTCAAACCTCCCCTAAAACAGGTGTATTGGTGGTCCACGGAAATCACGCAGCTTCGGGTAGCCTGCGTGTCAGCTAGACGCCAATACACCCATTGCCGCAGGCGAAAACGAAGAAATCCAGACCTCGAAGTACAGCTATATTCTGCCTACAGCTCTGCCAAGGATGCACTTAAGATCTGCATAACACGTGCAAAAGAGGCAGCTAGAGGTGAAATGTTAGAATCTTTAAATAGAGATCCATGGGGTAAGCCGTACAGAATGGTAAGAGGGAAACTTCGACCCCGAACCCCCCCACTGACGCAATCTCTCAGAACTGCGCTCACTGAACGGGTTGTGGCTGAACTGTTTCCCGTGAGGGGTGACTATTCACCACCGCGAATGGCTCCATCCACTCAAACTCCTGGTGAGTCTGAAATACCCAAAATCACCGAAAGTGAGTTCAGCGCAGCGGTCGAGAGACTCAAGGCCAAGAATACCGCTCCTGGCCCTGATGGCATACCCGGACGGGTCTTAGGGCTAGCTTTGAGGGAATTGACGCCTAGATTGAAGAGTCTTTTGGATGCATGCTTGTCGCAGTCACAGTTTCCACGACAGTGGAAGACAGGCCGTCTAGTGCTTCTCCATAAGGAAGGACGCTCGGAGCACTCCCCTTCGGCTTATCGTCCTATTGTTTTACTCGATGAGGTTGGCAAATTATTCGAACGTATTATTGCCGCTAGGATACTTAGCCACCTCCAAACTACTGGCCCGAATCTATCAGAGAAGCAATTTGGATTCCGCCGTGGTCGGTCGACGATAGATGCCATCTTGCGTGTCAAAACAGCCGCGCAAGAGGCAGTTGAGCGAGGTGAGGTTGTGCTGGCGGTGTCTTTGGACATCGCCAACGCTTTTAACAGTTTGCCCTGGAGCTGCATCAAGGAAGCACTTGGATATCATGGTCTGCCACCCTATCTTTGCAACATTGTGGGGGCCTACCTGTCTGACCGTACTGTTTCGTACCCGACACAAGAGGGATGGAAAAGCCGTGATATGTCTTGCGGTGTTCCACAGGGGTCAGTTCTTGGACCGCTCCTGTGGAACATAGGATACGACTGGGTCCTACGCGGAGGAAACATAAGGGGTATCGATGTCACTTGCTATGCCGACGATACATTGGTGACAGCCCGGGCTGCAACACCAAGACAAGCTGCAATCCTGGCTACGGTTGGAGTAGAGCATGTGGTGTCGCGCATCCGTCGCCTTGGCCTTGAGGTGGCCCTTAACAAGTCCGAAGCTCTTTGTTTTCACGGACCTCGGAACATGCCAACCTCAGTTTCCAGGGTCATTGTGGATGGTACTCACATCGGCATCGGGTTGACGATGAGATACCTCGGCCTGGTCCTCGATGGCAGATGGACGTTTACCGCCCACTTTGAACAACTAACACCAAAACTACTAACTGCGACGAACGCTTTTCGCAGCTTACTGCCGAATTTGGGGGGTCCGAACGAGCTGAACAGGCGCCTTTACACAGGGGTCGTGAGATCCATAGCCTTGTACGGAGCCCCAGTGTGGTCCGAATCCTTGAATAGCCGGACTATTGCTCTCTTGCGTAGGCCCCAAAGAGCAATGGCGATCAGATTGATTCGTGGCTATCGCACTGTATCCTATGAGGCCTCTTGTGCTCTGGCTGGTTCGCTACCCTGGGACCTAGATGCGAGAGCCCTCACTATGATTTATATTCGTCGTTGGGAGGCGCAATCCGTAGTTCTTCAGTCAACTGGACGAGAGAGGATGAGGAATGCTATATTTCGAAACGCCGTTGCGGCATGGAAAGAGAGACTGTTAGAACCCAGCGCTGGTGTCCCGACAATTGCTGCGATCAGACCAGTTCTAAAGCAATGGCTGAACAGACGTCACGGTGCCCTCTCTTTTCGATTGACGCAGGTCCTAACAGGTCATGGCTGCTTTGGGAAGTACCTGTGCCAGGTTGCTGGTAGGGAGCCGTCTACAATCTGTCATCACTGTGACACCTGCCTTATCGACACAGCCCAACACACACTCGAGGCCTGCCCAGCCTGGAGCCAAGAGCGGTCGGAACTAAAAGCCGTAATAGGACAGGATCTTTCCTTACCAGCCGTGATCCGAAATATGACCGAAGACAAAAGATCATGGGAAGCTGTCCAACAGTTTTGTGAGTATGTCATTGCTCAGAAAGAAGAAGCGGAAAGAATAAGGGAGACTACTAGCTCACTAGCCATACGACGACCAAAAAGGGGACGAAGAAGAGAGGCGTTTATACGTCACCTCCCTCCCTAACATTTGCTAGAGGCTGGTGGACTCGGGGGAGTCCTCAGCCTATCAAATCTAGCCCGAGTAGGCGTGGGCGTGTTCCTACACGCCACTCTGATCCGAGTTGAGTGGACTGGCAAACAAACAACCTCCACATAATCGAGCAGGGGTCTGATGAGACCGCATCGTCGCCGGGTCGCGGAAGATTGCCAGATGGATGTTCCCGTGACCCCGGCACATGGCGACGAGAAGGACACCGTGGGGTTTTAGCCGGTTGGAGTCCGGCATAACCAGGCCGCTTCCCCCGAGGTGGCAGGGTATCCGAGCGGATTTCCCCACGTAAAAAAAAAAAAAAAAAAAAAAAAAAAAAAAAAAAAAAAAAAAAAAAAAAAATAAAAAAAAAAGGTTAGGTTAGGTTAGGTTACCTTTGCCCGGTGTCCCGTCGACGCGGCAAAAATAGTGCTCCAGACGGGCAGGTTACTTGTGGGGTGGAGCTCGGCCAAGGTCGAGCTCCTAGAGGAGAGGCCCATGCGGTGCTTCAGGTGCCTAGAGCCTGGACACACGCGTGCGGTCTGTCCCTCTACTGCCGATCGTAGCTCGGTCTGCTTCCGGTGTGGCATAGCGGGTCACGCTCGTGATAGCTGCACCGGAGTCCTCAGGTGCGCAGTCTGCGCAGACCTAGGACTGCAGGCGGGCCACGAATTGGGGAGCGGTGCTTGCAAAGCTCCCCACAAAAGGGGTAAGGTGGCTGGTCCCTCTCCAGCTGCCCAACTCGTCGTGCGCGGTACGCCGCCGGTTGAAGCCATGTCGCAATGACCAGACAGCGACATGGCTTCCTACAGGCGAATGTCAACCACTCCGCCAGGGCCCAGGATCTCTTTATCCAGGCTATGGCGGAGTGGGACATAAAAGTTGCGGTGGTCTGCGAGCCCTACTATGTCCCCCCGAATTCCAGCTGGTCGGGGGACATAAACGGCTCCGTGGCAGTGGTCGTGGGATCTAGTCCCGGTCCCCCTCTCTCCACCTTGGAGACTGGCCCGGGTTTGGTAGTGGCGCGGTGGGGGGAGTACGTTGTCGTAGGCACGTACTTCTCCCCCAATCGTAGCCTGGCGGAGTTCGAGGTTTTTCTCGACTCCGTCGGTGCTGCGATTAGCAGACAGGCGTCGGGGAGCGTTATCGTCCTCGGCGACCTGAACGCCAAATCCGCGGCCTGGGGGAACCACGCCACGGACGCTAGGGGTAAGGCCGTCCAGATCTGGTCGCTCCTCTCCGGTCTGTCCCTCCTCAACAGAGGGACCGAACCGACCTGTGTGCGGCAGCAAGGGAGTTCCGTGGTGGACGTTTCGTTCGCCACCCCAGCTGTCGCGCGACGGGTCGTCGACTGGAGAGTGGAGAAGGAGGTGGAGACTCTATCGGACCATTTATACGTCCGATTTGAGATCTCCGCCTCCCGGCCGGATCTGGCCAGACCACCGCGGGGGGGAAGTCGGTTTCCTCGTTGGGCAGTCCAGCGGCTGGATCGGGAAATGGCCGAAGAGGCGGCCATCGTCCAGGGCTGGGCCTTTCCCGATCCGCCCGACGAGGAGACCGACGTGGAGGGGTCGGCGGGCCGCATGCGCGAGGCCCTCACTAGGGTCTGCGATGCGGCCATGCCGAGGGTGGGGTCCAGGCCCCGGCGCAGGGCAGTGTACTGGTGGTCGCCCGAAATTGCCGAACTTCGGGCGGCCTGTTGCAGGGCTCGTAGGGCCTTCGTCCGGTGTCGCCGTCGTCACGGCTTTGACCCGGACTTGGAGGCCCAGCTGCGGAGTCGTTACCGCGAGGCGAAGTCGACTCTGCGGCTGGCGATTCGGAAGGCGAAGGACCTGGCTCGGGAGGAAATCCTGGCCGGTCTCGATAGGGACCCATGGGGGCGCCCGTATCGCGTCGCGCGGAATAAGACCCGCGGCGCTGGCGCCCCGGTCATGGAGTCCCTTCAGCCGGATTTCCTCGAGCGGCTGGTGGGGGAACTTTTCCCGAATTCCACCGGCCACTCTCCTCCTGTGATGGCCCCTCCTTCTCTTGACGGGGGGGTGGGCTTTATCCCGGACATCACGGAGGTCGAGCTGGAGGTCGCACTGAGTCGCCTGCGAGCCCGCAACACTGCGCCGGGGCCGGACGGTATTCCAGGGCGGGTTCTGGTCATCGCCCTGGAATACTTGGGGGGCAGGCTTCGGGAACTGTTCAACCTTTGTTTGCGCACTGGACAGTTTCCGAAGGCCTGGAAAGAGGGGCGGTTGTGCCTGTTGCGGAAGGAGGGTCGTTCTGTCGACTCGTCCTCCGCGTACAGGCCAATCGTGCTGCTGGACGAGATGGGTAAGCTCTTCGAGAGAATCCTCTCTGCCCGTCTCGTCCAGCACCTCGAGGAGGTGGGTCCGGGTCTTTCCGAAGCCCAGTTCGGCTTCAGGGCGGGTCGATCGACGATCGACGCCCTGAGGGCTCTGAAGGACCTGACCCAGGAGGCTGTGTCCGAGGGGGACGTCGTCGTCGCGGTCTCGCTGGACGTCGCCAACGCCTTCAACAGTTTGCCGTTCGAGACTTTGGTCGAGGCGCTCCGGTACCATGGAGTGCCTCCCTATCTCCGGCGGCTGTTGGAGGCATACCTGCAGGATAGAGAGGTCCTGTGGGTAGGCGGCGACCGGCGGCTATACCGACGGAGCGTGAGCCGAGGGGTTCCACAAGGGTCCGTTTTGGGACCGGTCTTGTGGAACCTGGGCTATGACTGGCTGCTCCGCTGTCCGCTCCTCCCCAGGATGAGGGTGTTGTGTTATGCAGATGACACCCTCGTCACTGCACGGGGAGGGAGCTTTGCGGAGGCGGCCCGTCTTGCTTCCGTCGGTGCTACGCTGGTAGCGGACCGCGCGGGGCTGTTGGGACTGGAGGTCTCCGTCACGAAGACGGAGGCCATGTTGTTCCACGGCCCTCGGCGAGGTCCCCCTCGTCGGGCGTCCATCTCCGTCCAGGGTGCGCAGGTGGCGCTGAAGGCCCAGATGAAGTATCTGGGCCTCACACTGGACGGAAGATGGAACTTCGGGGCGCATTTCTCTCTGCTCGCCCCGAAGTTGATTTCCACTGCAGCTGCCTTGGGGAGGCTTCTGCCCAACGTCGGTGGGCCGCAGGCTCCGGGCCGGCGCCTATATGCCGGCATCGTGAGGAGCATGGCCCTGTACGGTGCTCCCATATGGTCGGGAGCCCTCACCGCGGATTCCAGGGCCCTTCTGCGAAGAACGCAAAGGGTCCTAGCGGTGAGGGTGATCAGGGGGTACCGTACGGTGTCCTACACTGCGGCCACACTCCTGGCGAGCGATCCGCCGTGGGAGCTACACGCGGAGGTGCTCGCCAGGGTGTATTGGCACCGGGCAGAAGCCAGGGATGGGCAAAGGATCGAGGCGGCGCGGGTCAGGGCTCTAGCTCACCGAGTCCTGATCCGACAGTGGAAATCGGAGTTGGAGTCTCCTGTCGCCGGTCTGGCGACAGTGGGGGCAGTCCGCCCCCACATGGATCGTTGGATCAACCGGCGACACGGGACCCTAACGTATCGTCTTGTGCAGGTATTGACGGGGCACGGATGCTTCGGCGAGTACCTGCACAAGATCGCACGCAGAGAGGCGACCCCCTCCTGCCACCACTGTGACGAGGCCGTGGACACGGCTCGTCACACCCTGGCTGAGTGCGCAGCCTGGGACCGTCAGCGTTCAGAGCTGACGGCTGTGGTGGGCAGGGACCTTTCGCTGCCGCGCGTGGTACGCGCGATGATCGGCAGCGAGAGGTGTTGGGTCGCGGTGGCTTCCTTCTGCGAGCAGGTTATTGCCGCGAAGGAGGCCGCGGAGCGGATCAGGGAGTCAGCCTCCACCGCTGATCCGCTCCGAAGGGGTAGGCTGGGGAGAAGGAGGCGGGAGTACGCCCGACGCTTCCTTCCCCAGCCGTAGTGCCTTGGTGAGAGGGGAGGGTGACCCCTTTCACCAGCCATAGGCCTACGTCGTAAGGGTGCTTTCGTTACTCGGAGCACCCTTATCGGGGGTGGCGATTCCGCCGGGGCGTCACGGTGAGTGCGACAAGCGATCCCGTGGCGTCCCACTATGGCGATGAGGGTAACCGTTGGTTTTTAGTGGGTAGCCTTAAAAATGGCAGCGTCTTCTATGCTGCCGGGTAGCCCCACATAACCACCTCGGCCGTCACCTACTCGGCCGGGGGGTATCCGTAACGGATTTTCCAACGTAAAAAAAAAAAAAAAAAAAAAAAAAAAAAAAAAAAAAAAGGTTAGGTTAGGTTAGGTTAGGTTAGGTTAGGTTAGGTTAGGTTAGGTTAGGTTGGGGGAGTCCCCAAGTGTTTGCAAGTTACGTCCTCGTCGTCTCCCCTGGACCCCGTCCTGACCCCGGTAACGCAGGTGGCAGGCGGGTGACCAAATACTGCAAACGATACTTGGGTGAGTGTGTCTTTAAGAGATTTGTCGCGATGCTTCCTGTGCGTAACAGCCTCGGAAGATTTACCAAAGGCCCTTCTCAGGGCCAACCAAAAGGCTCTTCTCAGAGCCAACCAAAAGGCCCTTCTCAGGGCCAGCCAAAAGGCCCTTCTCAGGGCCAGCCAAAAGGCCCTTCTCAGAGCCAAAATGATGCTGACGGATTCTACGTCGAGTCCAAAGTGGAGATCGAAATAGATATGAGTGAGAAAGGTCCTTCTCAGGGCCATTCGGAGGATTCCGATGTCGTAGTTGCACGCGCAACAAAAGGACAACGCAAGCGGCCGTCCTCTGCATTCTTCGAGCCTGGGCGGTTTTGCTCAGACACGGAGACCGAAGAGATTCCGACCGCTAAGGTTCATTCCGCCCGAAGAGGAAGGGGAGCAAAGTCAAGCTCTTCTCGCGAAGGTTTTCGGAAACCTGCTTCTTTGCGGTCAGACGAGGTTGAAGTGACTGATACCCAGTATGACACCGCTACGGACGATAACGATTCGGACGTGGGCGCATTAAATGCGCAAGAGTTGAAGGCGAAGGCGGGTGAAGGCCTCGCTATAATTATGGAGGTTGCGAAAAAATCAGGCAACCTCAAGGGCGAGTTCGTGTCCCGCCTGAAGAGGTCCACTTCGGCCCTGAGCGAGGTGGTAGATGCTCTTGCCTCGAGGAGTGAGGCTGAGGAGACGAGGCGGCTGAGGGCCGAGAATCGCCGTCTCAAGCTCGAGGTGGAAGCCATCAAAGCGGAGGTGAAGGCGCTGCGGCGTGGTTTCGCCGAAGCTAAGTCCGAGGCTGCTGCAGCCGCCACTGCTGCTGCCAGCGCTAGTGCGGCTGGTACGACGACGCCTCCTGTGGCCGTGATGGGGGCTGACTTAATCGAAAGACTGGAGCGGTCCTTGACCTGCACTTTGGGTGATATGATTAACGCCCGAATTGCAGGAATCGAGGACCGTCTTTTGCCGGCACCAACGATGCGTCCATCACTGCGAGCGGACGTAGTACGTGCCGTGCCTAGTGTGCCTGCGACACCGCAAGTGGCACCGATAGCCGACCCCAAGACGGCACCCCAGGAGGAGTCCTGGGCAACGGTGGTGAAGAGGAAGGGTAAGGGTAAGGGAAAGGGGAAAGGAAAATCTTCCACCCCTACGGCAGGCGCTTCTCCACCCGCTCGGCCCACCTCGACAAAGGGAGCAGCTACCGCAAAGGAGAGCACGAAGAAACCCGCTACGCCCGCAGCCAAGAAATTCAAAAGGCCTAAGGTGTCAAAGTCCCCCAAGACTGCGGCGGTTGTGCTGTCGCTGCAGCCTGAAGCAGCGGCTAAAGGGCTAACCTACAGCGCCATTTTGCAGACGGCCCAACAAAAAGTTGATCTGCAGGAGCTCGGCATCGAGCAAATTCGCTTCCGTCAGACGATGACGGGAGCCAGAATGCTAGAGATCCCGGGCTCCGAAAATCACTCGAAGGCAGATAGGCTCGCGGAAAAACTGCGCGATGCGTTAGCCGGCGTGGCGAACGTTGCCAGGCCTATGAAATCTGTACAAGTGAAGATCTCGGGCCTGGACGACACCGCCACCAAGGAGAATGTGGCTGAGGCGGTCGCTAAAGCAGCAGCGGTTGAGGTCGGCATGGTGAAGATTGGGGCCATTCGGCCCAGTTTTGGAGGAACCGGTTCCGTCGTCGTCACCTGTCCGATCTCAGCAGCGAAAGCGCTGACCGAGAAGGGCAGATTGCTCATTGGGTGGAGCTCAGTGCGTGTGGTGGCCATGGAGGCGCTTCCCATGCGCTGCTTTAAGTGCATGGGACTGGGTCATACGCGCCCTCAGTGTCCAGCATCAGCAGACAGAGGGGACCTGTGCTTCCGATGTGGACGTGCAGGTCATAAGATTGCTGTCTGCAAGGAGGCCACTCCACGCTGCGCGATATGCGCCGAGTCTGGCAAGCCCTCTGGGCATGTAATGTGCGGTCGCAGATGCAAGCCTGCGACGTCGAAAGGGAAGCCAAATGGGACCCGGGTTACTCAATCGGTTGAGAACCAGGTAAATACCGTGACGGCGATCGTTCCCCAAGCGGCGGACGAGGAGGAGGTTGTGATGTCTGAATAATTCATGGATCAAGTCAGACATCACAACTTCCTTCAGACGAACCTAAACCACTGCGCCCAAGCCCAAGACCTACTCATGCAGGCCATGGCGCAGTGGCAGATAGACGTGGCGGTGGCGGCAGAGCCGTACTATGTTCCTCCTTCCCATGCTTGCTGGGTGGGAGACCAGAATGACTCTGTTGCCATCATAAAACGATCAGATGTTAGCAGCCCGCCCCTATTAACCGAAGAGAGGGGAGCAGGCTATGCTGTGGCCAAATGGGGAGAATATGCTGTGGTAGGCATATACTTCTCCCCCAACAAAACCGTAGCAGAACTGGAGATCTTTTTAGACTTCTTAGCCAGTGCGGTTCGAAGACAGGTGCCACGTCAAGTCCTTCTTCTAGGAGACTTCAATGCAAAGGCCCGGGATTGGGGAAACCCCTCGACTGACTCCCGTGGGGAAATCGTCAGGGAGTGGGCGGTGTCCACGGGCTTGACCCTGCTCAACATAGGGTCGGCCCATACGTGTGTGCGACACAACGGTGGGTCCGTGGTGGACTTATCGTTCGCCAACCCGTCTGTCGCCGCGCGTGTTGGGGCATGGAGGGTGCTGTCGGAGGTGGAGACTCTCTCGGACCATAAATATATACGGTTTGAGGTCACCACCTCCCACGTCAGAGGAACGCCTCGTGGCTCCGCTGAGGTTGCGAAATTTCCACGCTGGGCCGTCAGCCGCCTAGATGCGGAACTTGCGAGGGAGGCGGCAATCATTCAAACATGGTTGAACGTTCCCTCGGAACCGGACGTAGACCTCGCAGCAAATCGCTTTTGCAAAGCGGTGACGGGAGTTTGCGATGCAGCCATGCCGCGGTTCCGCCGCCAGCCCACACGCCGTGAGGTCTACTGGTGGGGTTTGAAGATTGCGAATCTCCGGGCCGCCTGCACGGCTGCACGACGGCCTTATGGCCATTGCAGGAGATTACGACACGGCCGGACTGACGAACAGATGTCGGTCGTGGAGCTGCAGACGGAGCGCCAGCTGTATGAGGCGTACCGCCTCGCCAAGAAGGAGCTACAGCTGGCGATCATTAGGGCCAAATCGCAGGCGTTTGGTGAGGCCCTGGTTAGCCTAGATAGAGATCCGTGGGGGCGTCCATACAAGGCTGCGCGAAAAAACTTCCGGCAGCAGACGCCCCCGGTCACGGAATCTATTCAGTCCGGGCTACTGGACCGGGTATTGGGTGGGCTGTTTCCAGAACGAGACCCAGACTTTACCCCTCCAACGATGGCCGTCGTCGAGGAGTCAAGCATCGACACCTCCATCCCGCCCGTTTCGGAGGCAGAAATGGATTTTGCTGTCTCCCGCCTGAGTGGTAAGAAAACAGCGCCTGGCCCGGATGGTATCCCGGCCCGGGTGTTGGGAATTGCCCTCCAGGAGATGAGTGGTCGGCTTCGGGAAATATTCAACGCCTGCTTCACGTCTGGCCGGTTCCCGAAGCCGTGGAAAGACGGAAGGCTATGCCTGTTGCGGAAGGAAGGGCGACCCGCTGACTCGCCCTCCGCGTACAGGCCCATAGTCTTGCTGGATGACACGGGCAAAATGCTCGAGAGAGTGGTCGCTTCCCGTGTCGTCCAGCACCTGGAGGGCACTGGTCCTGGGCTGTCCGAGGCCCAGTACGGTTTCAGGGCAGGGCGCTCCACAATAGACGCCCTGCTCTGGCTCAAGGGATGGACGCAGACGTCGGTCCGTGAGGGAGAAAAGGCGTTGGCGGTTTCCCTGGATATCGCCAACGCCTTCAACAGCCTACCGCACGCGACAATACAGGAGGCACTCCGATATCATCGGGTGCCTCTGTATCTGCGGAGGCTGTTAGCCGACTACCTTGACGGTCGCGAGGTCTTGGTGCAAGGCTGCGACGGTGTAAAGCGCCGTCGCGTATCGTGCGGGGTTCCACAGGGGTCGGTGCTGGGTCCGCTCTTGTGGAACATAGGCTACGACTGGGTGCTTCGTGGCACGCTTCCTGCGAGCGTGCGGGTGGCGTGCTACGCGGATGACACCCTGGTCGTAGTCAAGGGAAAGGACCTCCGGGAAGTATTGCGGTCGGCAGCGGTTAGTACGGCGCTCGTAGTCAGCCGTATACGCGCCCTAGGGCTGGATGTCGCCCTCTCTAAAACTGAGGCCCTACTATTTCATGGGCCTCGGGGAGGACCCCCACCAGGTACTCGGCTGATGCTGGATGGGGTGGCGATCCGAGTCGGGACCCAGATGAAATATTTGGGTCTCATCTTGGACGGGCGGTGGAGTTTCGGGGCCCACTTTACCGAACTGGCCCCGAAAGTCGTCAGAGCCGCTGCTTCTCTGGGCAGGCTGCTGCCGAATAAAGGTGGGCCTAGTTCCAATTGTCGTCGGCTGTACTCCGGAGTCATCCGGAGTATGGCCATGTATGGGGCACCCGTCTGGGCGGACGCCCTCAGTCGCGCCAACAAAACCCTACTGCGTCGTCCGCAACGGGTCATCGCGACGAGGGCGATACGCGGATACCGGACGGTCTCATGGACGGCGGCGTGTGTGCTGGCCGGAGATGCTCCCTGGGAGCTGCAAGCGGAGGTCCTCGCCGCAACGTATCACTTTTTGGCGGCGAGGAAGTCCCGAGGGGAGGCCCTGACTGGGGAGGAGGTCGCACGCATCCGCAGAGAGGCGCAGGACACCCTATTTAGTCGGTGGACGGAGGACCTGGCCCCACCAGTCCCCGGGCAGTGGACGGTGGACGCAATAAGGCCGGTCTTCCGACAATGGGTGAGGCGGCGGTTCGGGTCGCTGACCTTCCGTTTGGTGCAGGTGCTATCCGGACACGGATGCTTTGGGAAATACCTGCACCAAATTGCGAGACGGGAGGCCACCCCGGTCTGCCACGAATGTGGAGCGCCAGAGGATACGGCGCTCCATACACTGGAGGTGTGTGCCGCATATAGTTCGCAGCGGCACACACTTTCGGAGGCCTTGGGAAGGGATCTCTCTCTGCCGGGTGTTGTGAACGCCATGCTCGCCAGTGAGAGATCGTGGCAGGCGGCGGTCTCTTTCTGTGAAGAGGTGATGATGCAGAAGGAGGCCGCGGAGCGGGTCAGAGAGAACAATGCCTCCCTTGACTCACTCCGGCGCAGACGTACAGGGGCAAGGAGGCGACGGTTCGCCAACCTCCTCCTCCCTCCGTAATAATGGGGTCACCGGCTGGAAGTCGGGGGACTTCCGGCTGGACAGCAAAATGACCCCATACGTCGGAGGGGTGGCCTTTGTGTCAGCAAGGTCGCCCCAAATGTGATGCCGGAGCCCGGATAGAATCACATCCGGGCTTACCGCTGGGGCAAGGTGGCGAATGCTCGCGCGACCCCATCTTGCCTCACCATGGCGGAGGACTGCTCACACGTGGGGTTTTTAGCCGGTAAGAGTCCGGCATAACCACTCTGGTCCCCCGTACCGGAGTGGTATCCATGAGGATTTTCCCCACGCGAAAAAAAAAAAAAAAAAAAAAAAAAAAAAAAAGGTTAGGTTAGGTTAGGTTGGGGGGCCTCGCCGGGAACCTCCTCGTGTGCCTGTCCGTTATCAATGCTATCCGGATTCGTTCGGTGGCATTGGAAGCGGTACGGGCCTGGTGCTCCCTGGGCAACAACGATTGATGAGTTCTTTCGGGGGCCTGTCAATCGTTGGCTAATACCCGGCGCGGCGGGGGTCGGCCATGAGGGTTCGTGCCCGGTTCATGGCTGACAGGGGGGGGATTGGGATGGGCTCTCTTTTTGGGGGGTCTTTCTATTGGGGCTGGTTGGGATGAGCTCTCTTTTTGGGGGGTTTATCTGCTGGCATTTATTGGGATGGGCTCTCTTTTTGGGGGGTTTGATCTGTTGGGGTTTGTTGGGATGGGCTCTCTTTTTGGGGGGTCTGTCTGTTGGGGTTGTTGGGATGGGCTCTCTTTTTGGGGGGTCTGTCTGTTGGGGTGGTCTCTTTACCTGGGAACAGCGGCGGGAATGCTCCAGGTACTGCTCTGCTTCTCAGAGTGGCTTGATTGGAGTGGTCCCGTAGTTGTTTGGGGGGGTACGCGGTGATCTCTCCTTGCCAAAAAAAAAAAGAGGAGAGGTTGTCCGCGGCTTAGAGATTGCCTAGTGTGGCGATGGCCAGCCATGAGGGTTCGCACCTTGTTCGTGGCTGGCGGAGAGGTGGCTGCCATGTGGTGAGCGTGTTTTGGGGTCAGCTTCCTGGCTGGCAGGGGGGGCCCGGCGCTCTCTAGTGAGTATGTTTATGCTCGGTGCTGGAGTGCCGGGATGCTTGGTCCAGTATGCTCCCTGGGGTGGCCTTGTTCGCGGGGTGGCCTTGGACGGAGTTAGACCTTGCAGAGGTGGGTCCGAACCTTACGGCCGATTTCGAGTGCGGTGCATGCACGGTGCTCGTTGGTAAAGGTAGTGGGCGTACGCAGCGCTGCCCTAGTTTGGCTATAGCTTTAGGCTCGGTCCCCCAAAGTGCTTTGTTGGGTAATACCGACGGGCGCTGAGGCGGGTGTTGCGGGCAGCTTGTAGCAAAGCTTTGTAGTTAGTTGCATTGTTTTGAGCTTAACTTTAGTTATCCCAGTCCTCCTGCCTTCAGCAGAGTAGACTGTGTGGTAGGCACTTAGGTTGAGCATAGCGAGATTCCGATAAATGCCCCATGCTAGTGTCCCTTTCGGGGGGCCAGCGCAGTAGGGGATGGATCTCGCTAGTGGCGGTCTGAACCCGATGCCGTTTGCCAGTGTGGTGTTTTCAACGCGCTTGGTGGCGAATGGTTCTGGGCTGTCATAAGTAGTAGTAGTTTGTGGTAGTTAGCTTGCTTGCCCCTTCTGGGCGGGACCCGATACCGATAACCAAGTACGGTGATTTTTATCGTACTCGGTGGTGAACGGTTCCACGTAGTTAGTTATCGTAGCTAGTACAGGTGGGAGTTCAAGCTCAGACCCGATGCCAGTGGCGAATGGTCTTGGGCAGGACTGGATCAGCGGCCGCCAGTCGTGGTGGCCCTTTTGCCGGTCGGTCGGCGGGTTCGGTGAGTATTTTACTTTACAGCTGGACAGGCATTTTTGCCACTGTCGAGTCGTAAACCCGTGCAGGTGTCGTTGACATGTCTAGCGGCCTGTGTGGGAACGAGGGTCTTGCCTTTATTGGCCGGACCGCGAGGAGATAACCTCTTTAAAAAATCCTCAATTCCTGACGTTTGAAGCGTGACGTCAGGGTGCTCGTGTATTCGAGAGGCTGGGGAGTTCATCAGCTGCTAGCGCTCAACCCTGGGATAACACCCGCCATCCCAGGCGTATTAGGGTTACCCGAGCAAGGAGGCTCTGCTGGGGTGGACTTTTTATTTCCTACCATACTCGTGGGATCAATTATGGAGAAATTGAAACACAAAAAACAAGACGTAGAGGGAGAAGAGGAGAAGAGTTGCAAGACGGGAAGAAGGAAGACCAGAAGTGCGGTCAGCCGGGAGTCGAGTGCGGGGAGGCAGGACGAGTCCATGGCCTCGGACTGTAGTCTCGCTACTGCTCGGTCGGTTAGTTCCGACACCAGCAACAAGCTGTGGCGCAAAAGGCGACACCCGATTTCCGATTCGGCATCGTCCGATGAGGAAACGGCACGGCCTGCGTCTGCGGCTCGTAGAGGTCGAGGACGGCCCCCGACTACAGGGGAGTATGTAGGTTTGGCGGAAGCCAAGAGGGCTCTTGTGACTGCAAAACGAGAAGAGTTCCTACTAATGGCCGAAGAAGAACTGGAGAAGTGCGTCGCTGACACTCGCAGGAGGCGAGAATCGCGCGCTGCTGCTCTTTCGTCAGCCATTGCGGAGAGGGCTGAATCGGGCGTCGGACCTAGTAAGAGGGCTACATCCCTAACGAAGCAACAGGTGTTGGAGGACTTGGCGATCATCGCGAAGATCGCCACCAAGTCAAAAAACCTAAAAGGGACCATCGTTCGCGAGCTGAAGGAGGCGACGGCTTCTGTAGCCAATGCCGTGGAAGTCCTTTGCTCGCGGACTATCACGGAGGAGACGCGCCAGCTGCAGGCGGACAATGCTCGCCTGCAGGCTGAGATGGACAATCTCCGCAAGGAGATGTCCATACTGAAGGAGAATATGGAGAGGGCACAGAAGCAGGCTTGTCCGGTGCCCCCTCCCATGGATTTGACGGAGGCTGCGTCCCCTGCAGCGCAACCTCGAGTGGACGTGGAGGAGATTTGTCGGACGGTCTTGTCCCAGGTTGGGACCATGATGACCGCTCGCTTCAGGTCCTTAGAGGACCGTCTCCTGCCGGAGAAAAGGCTTCGGCCCCCGCTGGCGGCCGACAGGAGGAGGGAGGCGGTGCAGACCACTGGGTCTGTTGAGATTGCACCCTCACCCTTGATGGGCCCTGACTGGCCAGAGCTGGAGGCGCGCCCTGCGCCTCCTAAAACTTCTGCTCCTACGGGGCAGAAAACGAAGGGAGCCAAGGCAAAGCCAAAAGCGGCTAAGCCGAATTCGACTAAGCTGCATGTGGGGAAGCCAAACGTGCCTAAATCGAGTGTGGCTGAGTCAAGTGCGGCTGGGCCGAGTACGGCTAAGCCAAACACAGCCAAGTCGGAGAAGAAGGGGAAGAGGAAGGTGGCTACACAGGCAGTATCTTCGCGTTCGCAGCCACAACCGCAGAGGAAGCCACGGCCTGCTCCTGAAAAGAAGCTCCGGGCCCAGCGATCCACGGCAGTAGTGTTGACACTGCAACCCGAAGCCGAGGCCTCTGGCGTTACCTATGCCCAGGTCTTGGCGGAGGCGAAGCAGAAGGTCAGTCTGGCTGACCTCGGCATTAAAGAGCTTCGGTTCCGGAAGGCGGTCACGGGTGGCCGAATTCTGGAATTGCCTGGAGCTAAAAGCGGGGAAATGGCGGACAATCTCGCTAAAAAGCTGAGGGAGTCCCTTGCGGAAGAGCATGTTCGGGTGTCGAGGCCCATAAAATGTGCAGAAATGCGCATTTCGGGTCTTGACGACTCCGTGGCAAGCAGCGACGTGGTGGCTGCCATTGCGCGAATCGGAGGATGTCCAGCCGATGAAGTCCGATGCGGGCCCGTTACCATCGGTTCTAGTGGCCTCGGCGCTGCGTGGATTCGATGCCCGGTCGCAGCAGCCAGGAAGGTGACCGGGGGTGGCAGGCTGCTCGTCGGTTGGGTATCGGCGCAGGTTCGGCTTCTGGATGACCGGCCTCTGAGGTGCTTTAAGTGCCTGGAGATCGGGCATGTCAGGGCCAAATGCACTGTGGAGGTCGACAGAGGCGACCTCTGCTATCGGTGCAGCAAGCCGGGACACAAGGCCCAGGAGTGCTCAGCGGAACCGCACTGCGTCTCGTGCGCAGCGGCTGGCAGAGCGGCGAAGCACACCATGGGGGCCAAAGACTGTGCTCCCGCTTCGAAGAAGAGGAAGCCGGGCAAGGCAGGTAAGGGGGTTCTGAGGGCCTCTAATCAACCTTCCAGGCCCGCAGAGAGTCCCATGACCATAGATTAGAGTATGGCCATGAGAATCCTACAGGCGAATATCAACCACTGCGCCAGAGCTCAGGACCTCTTGTTCCAGAGTATGGCGGAGTGGTCGATAAACGTCGTCGTGGTTGCCGAGCCCTACTATATTCCATCAGGGGACGACTGGGTGGGTGACAGAGACGGTGTGGTGGCCATCGGGACCCGGTTAGCGGCCCGATCTCCGGTCTTCGGAGCAGTGACGAAGGGTCGAGGCTTCGTCTCGGCGCTCGTCGGAGACGTGACGCTGGTCGGGGTATACTTCTCTCCGAATCGAAGTCTCGCCGACTTCGAACAGTTTCTGGTCGAAGTCGGTGCTCTCGCTGGAAGAAGTGGCTCCGGTCAGGTTCTTCTTGTCGGAGATCTCAACGCCAAGTCCACGGCTTGGGGTTGTCCCGGAACGGATGCGCGCGGAGAGCTCCTCGAAGACTGGGTAGTCGCTACCGGTCTGGTCGTGCTGAACCGGGGGTCGGCAGATACGTGCGTACGACAACAGGGTGGCTCGATCGTGGACGTTACGTTCGCTGGAGCCGTCCTGGCGCGCCGTATCCGAGGCTGGCATGTGATGGAGGGCGTGGAAACGCTATCGGATCATCGCTATGTGAGGTTCGACGTGTCCACGCTCCCTGTTACGCCGAGCGGCTTAGCTCGTCCCTCGCGTGAGGAAGGCCCACGTTGGGCCCTGAAACGACTCGACAGGGAAGCTTTGGTTGAGGCTGCCCTTGTACAGGCATGGGTTGGAGCGCCCGAGGGTGATGTGGAGGTGGAAGCGGAGTCTGTGCGACTGGGCGTCGTGTTGTCGCGTATTTGCGACACGGCGATGCCTCGCGTACGTCGCGTGGCTCCTAGGCGCGGTGTTTACTGGTGGTCGGAGGAACTATCGCGGCTCCGCGAGCATTGCGTGGCTCTCAGGCGCCAGTACACCAGATGCCGGAGAAGGAGGCGACGTGACCCAGAGCTTGAGCGTCAGCACTATGCTCGGTATCGTGATACCGTGCAGGCGCTCGTAGCGGCGATCGCAAAGGCGAAGGACCTGGCCGAGGCGGAGATGCTGGAGTCTCTCGATAGGGATCCGTGGGGGAGGCCGTACAAGTTGGTGAGGCGGAAGCTTCGACCTTGGGCCCCCCCGCTGACCAAGAGTCTCCAGTCGGATCTGCTTGAGGCTGTAGTCTCAGCCTTATTTCCGTCGGGTACAGATCGTCAGGTACCTCGAATGGCGCCGATGAATGAGGTGGATGACCAAGAAGTCGTCGTGCAGGAGATCTCCGGGGATGAGTTGGGGGCTGCAGTGCTTCGTCTTCGGGCGAAGAATACTGCGCCGGGACCCGATGGCATTCCTGGTCGTGCCTTGGCTCTGGCATTGGGGCCTTTACAGCCCCTAATGCTGAGTCTCTTCGACGCTTGCTTGCAGCAGGGCCGGTTCCCACGGACGTGGAAGTGTGGTAAATTGGTTCTGCTGCGCAAGGAGGGACGACCGGTAGCTGAACCATCAGCGTATCGGCCAATCGTGCTTCTCGACGAGGTGGGGAAACTCTTTGAGCGAATCTTATTCGCTCGCCTCGTCAAGCACTTGGAGGAGTCGGGTCGGGATCTCAGCGATCACCAATTTGGTTTCCGCCGGGGCAGATCCACCCTCGACGCCATCGGTCGGGTGAGGGTCCTAGCGGAGGCCTCGGTATCTCGGGGCGGAGTGGTGTTGGCGGTGTCTCTGGATATCGCCAACGCATTTAACACCCTTCCTTGGAGTACCATCTTGGAGGCGATGAGGTTCCACGCAGTGCCTGGGTACTTGCAGCGAATCGTAGGGGATTACCTCTGCGAGCGCGCCGTTAGTTACCCGACCGGCGAGGGGTGGCGACGAAAGGTGGTGTCGTGCGGTGTTCCACAGGGGTCGGTTCTCGGACCTCTTCTGTGGAATATCGGATACGACTGGGTGCTTCGCGGCGCCAATTTACGGGGGGTCGACGTAACTTGTTACGCCGACGATACCCTCGTGACCGCACGTGGCAAGACCTTCCGGGAGGCGAGCGTCCTAGCAACTGCAGGAGTCGCCCAGGTCGTGGGGAGGATAAGGAGACTGGGGTTGGAGGTTGCATTACACAAATCTGTGGCCCTGTGTTTTCACGGGCCGCGGAAGGCACCTCCGGCCAGCTCCAGTCTCATGGTCGGCGGAGTCTCCATTGCTGTCGGGCGATTCATGGAATACCTTGGTCTGGTTCTCGACAGTCAATGGAGCTTCGACGAGCATTTTCGGCGTCTGGCGCCAAAGCTCGTTAGGGCAGCCGGCGCGCTCAGTCGCGTCCTCCCGAACGTTGGGGGGCCAAGCGTGGGATGCCGTCGCCTGTACACCGGGGTGGTGCGGTCTATGGCTCTTTACGGGTCACCCATTTGGGCGGATGCTCTGAACGCCTATAATCGGACGCTCTTGTGCAGAGCACAGAGAGTCATGGCCGTCAGAGCGGTCAGAGGGTATCGCACCATCTCGTGCGAGGCAGCTTGCGCTTTAGCCGGGACCCCACCGTGGGATCTGGACGCTAAGACGCTGGCAGTGGCGTACCGACGGAGGAGGGATGCCCGTTTTCGGGGGGAACATCCTTCGTCAGTAGAGGATTGGGGGTCTAGATGGAGACTCAGGGCGCAGGAGGAGCTCCTCGCTGAATGGCGAGAGAGGCTCATGGTGCCTAAAGCCGGCATCTCAACCGCCAAGGCGATCGGCCCTATTCTTAGGAACTGGGTCAATCGCAAGCATGGGGTGTTGACTTTCCACCTGACGCAGATCCTTTCGGGGCACGGTTGCTTCGGAAGGTATCTGTTTAAGGTGGCGGGTCGAGAACCCACGATGAAATGCCACGAGTGCGGCTGTGCCGAGGATACGGCACAGCACACGCTGGCAATGTGCCCACATTGGGCGGAGCCGCGTGCTACACTCGTGGCTACTATCGGGTCGGACCTCTCGCTCCCGACCGTGGTAAAGGCCATGGTCACGAGTGAAGAGGGTTGGAGTGCGGTGCGCTCATTCTGCGAGGATGTGATGTCGCAGAAGGAGACGGCGGAGAGGCTCAGGGAGGAGGACGGAGCCGCTCTACCAATGCGCCGGAGAAGGGTAGGCCGCAGGCGCGTCGCTCACGAGCGCCGAATGCCGCCTTAGCTTCCCTTGTGACCGGGTGGTGAGTTGGGGTTAATCACCATCTGGGGGCCCGAAACGGCCGGAAGACAGAGTTCCACCCCCTGGGTCTGTAAAAGAGCAGCCGATGAGGTCGCGGATGTGTGCGCAAGCGTTCCCGTAACCTCATCTAAAGGCAGCACGTTGGAATAGTCTGGTTTAGTGGGTATATTAAAAATGGTGTCATCTTCTATGATACCGGGAGCCCCACATAAAATCGCTCTTCCTACCCCATTTAGGAAGACGCGTGTATTCGTAAACTGAATTCCAGACGAAAAAAAAAAAAAAAAAAAAAAAAAAAAAAAAAAAAAAAAAAAAAGGTTAGGTTAGGTTAGGTTAGGTTAGGTTAGGTTAGGTTAGGTTAGGTTAGGTTAGGTTAGGTTAGGTTTTTTTTTTTTTTTTTTTTTTATTTATTTATCGTTCACCTGCGGCTACAATGCTGCAGACCTTATGTATCTAGGACGACTCTCAACATACGAGTCGTCTTAATATGTTTTCTAACTTAGATTTTCATTTTTCAATTATTTATACAATACAACAATTTTTAAAAACTACTTTTGAAAAACAGTACAACAATTTTTTATACATACTTTTAAACAATACAACAAGTTTTTATTTTACTCTTATACAATACAACAATTTTTATACTTACTTTTAAAACAATACAGCAATTTTATACTTACTTTTAAAACAATACAACAATTTTATACATACTTTTAAAACAATACAATATTTTTTTTTTTTTTTTTTTTTTTTTTTTTTTTTTTTTTTTTTTTTTTTTTTTTTTTTTTTTTTTTCATACTTTTATGCAATACTACAATTTTAAAACATACTTTTATACAATACAACTATTTACATACATACTTTTATACTATTCAATATTTTACAAGCGTATATTTCTTAGTCTGTCTTATTCCTTTTAATCACTTTCTTCAAGACTTCCGTACAGTACATTAAAAATTTTGGTCTAGATTGTCCTTGCATGATATCTTGTAAATTTTCTATATTTATTTGTGTGTCAATTTCTTGTTCTGTTTCAAATCTGTATTTGGCAAAAATGGGGCATTCGAAGATTATGTGGGTGAGGCTCTCTGTCTTATCTGGTTCGCAGACGCACGATGGACTCTCCTTGCACCCGAAACGGTGCAGGTACCCGGAGAATCCACCGTGTCCTGTTAATACTTGTGTTGTGTACTGGGTGTGTTTAATTTTCCTGATGATTTTGTATGCTTCGATGGCATCGGGGAAGAATAATTTTGTGCTGCTAGCTGTAGTTCCTGTTTTATAACGATCGTTCCACTCTTCCAGTGAGCTCATTCTGAGACTCCTCTTGACGAATGAAACAGGACACTTATCGTAGTTGGGCCGTGTTTTGCTTTTCAGTGCT
Source organism: Dircenna loreta (assembly GCA_963555665.1). Classification (NCBI taxonomy): domain Eukaryota; kingdom Metazoa; phylum Arthropoda; class Insecta; order Lepidoptera; family Nymphalidae; genus Dircenna; species Dircenna loreta. The sequence continues at coordinate 21,871,809 of OY743091.1, forward strand.
GCCTCTTTTGCCAACTGGTCTGCCCTCTCATTCCCTAGCAGACCAACATGCGCCTTTATCCAGTATAAGGATAATTTTTTAGACTGAGATAACTTTGCAATATTTTTCCTGGCATTAACAGCAAGGGGATGAGAAGAGGTGGGGTCTGCTACAGTTTGTACGGCTGCCATCGAGTCGCTGTAAATCGCTATCGAGTTCTGTTTGCTCTTTAGTGCCATCGTTGTGGCCTCGCTTATGGCTAGGAGCTCAGCCTGGTATACGGTGCAGTATGATGGCAGACTAAGCTTGACGGCTTTAGTTTCCACCTCACTATTCCATAGAGATAGCGAGGCTCCAACTCTGCCGTCAATCTTGCTGCCATCAGTAAATATTCGCACATCGTAATTACTGTTCTCTTCCAGTTCCTGGGCGTTCGCCAAAGTATCAAAGTCGAGGCCAATTCGCTCAGCAGGGTGGGGCAGTTCGGTTATTGGGTATTTTTTCTCTATTTCCCTATCTGCCAATCCTGGTATTTGGATTCCGCGTTTGGCTTCATAGAGTGAGGCTGATTCTCTCACTCTTATATCGAGGGGAAGGATGCCGGTCAGGATCAGTGCCGAATGGAGCGATGTTGTGCGGTATGCCATACATATTTTTTGGACGAAATTTCTTTGGACTGCATTAAGCTTTCTTTGCACACACAGTTTTCTTGTGGCTGGCGCCCAGGCGCTAGCTGCATACAGCATTATGGGTTCGACGGTGGCCGTGTAAATCGTTCGTCTGATCTCTGGTTGCAGGCCCCAGCTGGTTCTTGCCGCTCTACACAATTGCTTGTACGCAGCTATCGCCCGTTTGCACACACTGTCGATGTGGGAGTGAAAGCTTAAGTTGCTGTCTATGATCAGACCCAGAATTTTCGTTTCCTTTACCATTTCTATGGGAAGACCACCCATGTTCAGGTGGGGGACATCGAATTTCAATTTACGCGTTATGACCATAGCTTTCGTTTTGTGGGGTGCGAATTTTAATTTGTTGTCCATGCCCCATTTCCAGATTTGTTTGAGTTCGGCGTTTGCTTTCCCCTCAATTTCCGAGCCCGTATCGCCGTCAAATATCAGTACGATATCGTCCGCGAATGCCTGTCCGAAGACCCCTCTGGATGCGAAGTCCTTGAGTAAGGGATCCAGAAGAAGGTTCCAGAGCGTGGGGCCTCCGATGGATCCCTGCACACAGCCTTTATGCGTTTCCTTTTTGTGCTCTTTGCCAGCATACCTTACCGATACCTTCC